>OY720449.1:43324555-43614555 GCA_963082715.1 Harpalus rubripes
ATTTTGTATAAATGTCAAACAGAAATTTCCTTGCCAAATAATCTATTTCCTGTACATTATCTTAAGGTGACAGAAGGTAAAAACACTTAGAAAATGCTTGTAAAAATCTACAAATCACAATTAAAAATCTGATGTGGCCAACACATAACCTCTCGCCAGATATTTTACCTGGTTGTACGCATAAAACGAAAAATATTTTTAAATACAAATACATATATTCATGTCTCACTACAAAATAATTCTCACATATATTTGCAAAATCTATGGGATATTTTAAAATAAATTATGTACAATACTTACATTTTCTTTATATTCAATATCCTGAAATTTTCTTTTTCTACTTTCCTTTTCTTTTTCTTTATATTCGTCATTTTTTCGCAAATTCCTTTTATATTCTTTTTTACGTATATTCTTTTGCGTTGTTGACTTTTTTTTTATTTTCATAATCATAATAATATACAAATATTTTTGACAGAGGCATACAAATATTTTTGACAGTGACATTTATGTGTCAATTACAAACATTTGAATTTCTTGCCTTGTAGTAGTTTGATCTGAGATTTTTTACATCAAGTTATTTTGTATGCCTTTCTTTATCTCTAAATCTATAGAAGACATAATAATGAATTTATATTTATCGAATAAAGAATTTAACGTCCTTTAATATAAGTATTTACATAAATTTTCGATAAATAATATTTAGACGATTTTTTTCTTGTAACTACTACTTCCGGTTGTCCAATTGTTACCAAAACTGACTGGACTCTTCCCATTATTGTTAGATTGAGGAATCCGTAGTTAAAAATGTCTTAAGTCTCATAGTATTTGAGATATAGTGAATCCAACATCCACACACACACACACACACACATCCACACACACACACACACACACACACACACACACACACACACACACACACATACGGACATCATCGTAAAAATGTTATAATAGGATACTAGGGACCTTAAAACGTGCTTATTCATTAAAATCTGGATATGCGATTTTTAGCATGAATACAATACCTCTCTTAGCGAGAGGTAAAAATATGGAAAAATAATCACAAAAAACTGAATTTATTTTTTAAAACTAAAAAACGAAAGCCGTACATTGTACTAAATTAAGAAAAATAAATCACCAGTGGAGACCATACTAAATATAACAGGCGAAGCATCACTAGATATCAGAAGAATTCAGCTAATTTTAAACTACGTACTAAACATGACAAGTAATGAGACCCATCCTACGTACAATCACATAAACCCTAAATTCCACTAAAACACTAAACATTAAAAACAAAGTCGCCCTTCTCAATATTAACTTCCCGAAAATTCTGTACAACAAAATACTCAAACCTCTCCCTGGTACCCAATATCCGCACAATTCAACATAAACCTCACACAGTACCCCAAAGAGAGCACTAGCAGACAAGAACTCCTATACCTATTCAACCAGATAATAGGAGATATCCACATCATATAAATGTCTTCACCGATAGCCGCCGGTTCACACAACAACTCAACAATAACAAAACAGGAGCAGCAATCATCACCGACGGTTAACTTTTGGTTTCCATAATGATGGGTTCTTTTTGATTGGCAAATGAGAGTTATCCTACGGTTTCAGAAACTGAAAATTTGACCGGAGGTGGTAAAAGCGGCCCTTACATGTATTTGATTTTTGATGCAGAAAATTTTAAAATACAAGAAAAAAGTATTTAAGAATGTTGTTTAGAGTTTAAATTTATATTTATTGAAAATAAATACATAGATTGTCAATTGGGGGCCGCGTGTCTGAGTGTCTGGTCGCGAATGGGGCCGGATTCGATTTCGACCGACGTCAATAGAAATATTTCGAACTTTAAATGGCACAAAAGTGCGCACGGTACAAATATATCATCATCATTACCGACATCTGTACAAAGAAGAATGACACACCCAGTTATGGGCAATATTCCGTGATAATATATTTATTTATTTTATAGTATCATCAACTATTCTAATTATTTTATATTATACATTTATTGATAATTATAAAGAACATAATATTACAATAACCTTAAGGCGGATTCATGCAGTCATTTACATTTACGTTTAATTTACATTTAATTTAATTTAAAAGTTAAATGTATATAAACCAATGTAGGCATTCATGCACCATTTTAATTTACATTCTCATTTATCTCTCATTTTCATTTAATTTATAAGATAACCAACTTTCAACTTTTGAATATAAATGAAAATTCGCTGCACATGCGATGTTTTAAAACGTCAAAATTTTTGTTTGGAATTTTGTCAAATACAAATCCTTGGACAAATCAACAAAAATAAATGTCGACGACGGTAAATTGGTCGATTTAGTGCGACCAAATGCACTCGTTTACGACAAAACCGATCTTTTTAAAAGTAGGGATGCAAGAAGAAATATTTGGAATTTAATTGGAGCAAAAATGCAATGAATGAATACGGTTATCAATGCAATATAATATGTATTTATTTGTATATTTATATATGCAGTTCAATTAATCTTAATAAATTATCAAATAAATTTGGTGTCATTCTTGCATATATAAAAAAATATTATTATTAGCAAATTATTATAAAACCCCATTTTTTGGCGACACCTATTCATTGGACGTACCGCGAATGGTGTCGTTTCCTTCTGTGTTTTTTATGATATATAAATTCAAAGGTAACGCCAATACTTCGTCCTCACTATCGCTTTCATTAAATATTTATTTAAAAATTAACTTTACAAACCGAACTTGTCAATGTCAATAATGTCAACATGCGCATGTATTCATTTTTCATTTAATTTATGTTTTTATGTCTGCGTGAATGACACATTTAAAAAAAGATAAATGAGAATTAAATGAAAATGAAAATTAAATTAAATGTAAATGTAAATGGCTGCATAAATCCGCCTTTAGTTACTGTGTTAGTTACGAACTTATAATATGTTAGATACAAAATTATTTATGAACATAAATTACAATCTTTTCACAATTCTCAAACTTGAAAGATACGCCTTTCATCTCCAAAGTCTTTTTCAGATTTATTACCATCAATATTCTTTCCGGATGATTCAGCACATATAATTTCTACCTTTAACCTGAATTTTCTGTGCAATTGAAACCTTCTTCGTTATGTTTTCTTCTAAATACCCCTGGTAACCTTGCTTGACTCCCACTCACCTAGTTCTTGCAGATCTAAGATGTCTCTACCAGCATTGACGAGAAAAGTTGCTGAAGATCTCCTTATACAATGGCTTGTGTACATAGCTGGATTTTGAGTTTTAAGAAATGAATACCACAAGGCTAAATAGTACAATTTCCATTTCATGAGCGATATAAACAGTCTTCTATATGTAACATGAGCTGGCCGTATTGCTAGATATTTTTTAAATAAAACCACGGGATTAATATCATCGTCAGATACAATGGCAAAAAATAGTCTCTTGTGAGTTTTTGAGTAGGGAATGGTAACGACTACCTTACTTTCTAAAATCTCAAAATCGTCCATAAATATTTTCACTATATCATTGCTTCTACCAGTTCCACCAATACTAAACAAAAGAGCTACTTTCATCATCAAAAACACTTCATCTGGAGCTTTACGTACAAATTCATCAACTTGCTCTCTCGTGAATACTTTGGATTTTTTAACTCGATATCCAACATTCTTCTTCTTGATGAAGCTTATCAAAACACCATACCAGTGGCGGCTCGTGATATGAGAAGTAGGTGAAGAGATACTTATAAAGGAGGGGGGGGCGTAGGTGTTGACAGTTTTAACATTTTTTTATTTAAATTTAATATTGGAGTTTATAGACTACTTGCCAATAAATCTTTTTTATTGTCGTCTGTCTATCTGGAGAACGGTGTCTCCAGTAAAATGCGTATCAAGGTATAAAATCATTTTGCAGATTTATTCTGATTCTGATTTAAATATGTAATATGTGCAATCTATAAAAGTATTAAATTGTAGAAATAATTCTTATCAACATGTAAAAGTATTAGAAATAACAATAATATATAAATGAGAATATAATTCATGAGTCATGTGACATGTTTTCCGCCAATCAACATTCAGAATCTCCCTAGTTACATGTCTATCACAGCGATGATAAAAAAACAAAGAAATTATCACCATATTTATATTCGTTACTAAGGGATTTTATTTCTGTATTTGACATTGTGAGTTAATTTTGAGTATAAAAACGTACGACAATCGTTTAGTTGGTATCAATAACGATGGAAATAATAAGGCAATTGCCAAATTAACCATGTTGTAATACAATATATTAAAAGTTAGGTTAGCAACACACACACAATGTGTCACAAAAATTCATTATATTCTCATTAAATATAAGCTCGTGATATGATTAATAATCGAAGATATTGCTCGTGAAACCGAAGCAGCACATTTCACTCGAGAATATCATCGATGATGATCATATCACTTATTATATTACGTATGATATATGTAGGTATCTACAATAAAGTAGAATTGCGATACTTCTAATCTAAATGTAATTTTATTTTTACTTAAAAATGTACTAGCATTAATAAGTAAAAATAATAATAAAAAATATAATAATAAACTATTCATATTGTTTTATTAACAGCGTAGCAAAATAATGCATCAATTTCAATGGGACGATGAGGTGTAGAGCTCGAGACGTGGATATTCACCATTCGCTTCTGTAAGTGGTAGGAGAGGCGTCGTTGCTATGGCAACCAATGTATCTAGCCAGTAATTGCTCTTCATGTGATGCGGGTTGCGGATGATCATTTATTATAACTTTTTGAAAATAATTTGTTTTTAAATAATATTGATGTTTATTTCAGGCTTTATAGTACAAGATATGAAAAATTTAATGTGTTGAAAATAATTTAATAAATTGTTTTGTTTTCTGAAATAACAGGTGAAGTTGCTCTTCACCTTCTTCACCCGAATAGCCGCCACTGCACCATACTTGTCGATTTCTACTCTTTCCTTCAATTCCAAACAAGCTCGCAACATTGAGTATTTCGACCATAAAGATGAGAGAGAAAATTATTTTGAAAGTTACACGATATAAGCAAGCAAGACCGATTCCCCAGCACCTTGAACTTGTTCACTGTTTCGCCACTCACAAAATAGACGATATTCTTTTTCGTAATATATTTTTGACTTCTCTGGTAACAAATCTATTTTACACTATTTGCTTCCTCTAAAATATTTGCGGGAATATCAAAATCTTCCATGATTTATTTTAAAAAACTGATGTGTCCAGCACATAACCTCTCGTCAATTCCATGTTTAAAATAGTATCACTTCCGATTGATCGTTTGTAAACAAAATCTAATTTGTTGTTCCAATAAATAGAAAAGCCTGTAATACGAAATTTTGGATTATATTTTATTGTTTTTCCTTGAAAATCTGTTAAGTGTTCCATATTAAGTACCACTTCTGGTTTATCATATAAGTAAAATCTGATGTGGCCAGCACATTACCTTCCGTCAGTTCTATGTATTTTGTATAAATGTCACACAGAAAGTTCCTTGCAAAAGATTATATTTCTTGTACATTACCTTAAGGCAGTTGTATGTATTTGATACAAATTCCATACAGAAAGTTTCTAACAAAAAATCTTATATTTCCAGTAAAATTATAACATAAACATACTGTCAACTGTACTTGACACTGACACCTTTCAATCAGAATTTTCTTAATGTAGCAGCTGTTTCCAGAGTTATAGCAAAGCTGACTAATATATATGATATTTAATTTCTTTATAATTTTTTAACTCTATGTCCATTTAATATGAAGTATAAAATGAATTCAAATCGTATAGAGAATAAATAATTTTTTAATATTTATAATAACATTAAATGTGAAAAAATGATATTTAACATAGTTTTTTAAAGAAAAACTGTTAAAATCTTCAAATGAGGGTACTTCCGGTTGACCAATTATAACTAAAATCTAATCAGCTCTTCACATGGATGTAACGAAGAGGAATACGAAAGAATTATAATTTTTGGAATTCTAGTATTAGAGTTATCGCATTAGAAAATTTTGTCACACACAGACAGACAGACACACACACACACACACACACACACACACACACACACACACACATACAGACATCATCGTAAAAATAGTAAAATCGTATTCTATGGACCCTAAAACGTGCTTATTCATCAAAAACTCACCACCGAATTTTTTGACCAGACAATACCTTCCTTACCTAAAGGTGACGGAAGGTAATAATCACAATCTAATATGTTGTTTCAAATTATACATGAGTTTTAAACACCAAATTTGATAAGGTTTGGATCATGTTTAAATATATTTTTTCAAGAAAATCTGTTTATAGCTTTCTGTAAAGTACTACTTCCGGTTTATTAATTTTAGAAAAAATCTGATACATCGTTTTCATTAATATAAAAGTCTTGAATACCAAATTTTAAAAGTTTTAGATTATATCAATATATTTTTCACGAAAATATGTTCAGAACTTCAAATAAAGTTTTTTTTTTGCCAAAATATAATATGTTGATCCCCTTCATATAAAAGTCTTAAATACCAAATTTGACTAGTTTTGGAATATATCATAATATATATATTTCAAGTAAAGTATTATTTCCGGTTTATTAATTTTAGAAAAAATCTAATATGGCCGTTCTCATTAATCTAAAAATCTTAAATACAAAATGTGAAAAGTTTTGGAATATATCATAATATATTTCATGAAAATCTGTTGTGAGCTTCAAGTAAAGTATCACTTCCGGTTTATTAATTTTAGCCAAAATATGCTTTGTTACTCCCCTTGATATGAAAGTCTTAAATACTAAAATAGAAAAGTTTTGATTATATTTTAATATAATTTCTTATTAAAACTGTTATGGGCTTCAAGTAAAGTATCACTTCCGGTTGTTCAATTTTACGCACGCACGCACGCATACACACATACACACAGACATCATCGTAAAAATAGAAAAACGTGTTGTGGGGACCCCAATTCGTGCTTATTTACTGAAAACAAACGTGCAAACTTTGACAGACAGAATTGTTTCAATTGTTTCTGTTTTAGCATTGCCATCGTTGAAGATACTATAAAGCTTTGAATATAAAGCGAATATTATGGGATTTAAAAACTCTCGGATGTGGCATAGATGACTCAGGTAGCAACATACTCGAATATTATAAATCGCATAATATTCTTGTTATATTAGTAGCTATTATTTATTTATTATTACATACTTATTACGAATTGCAAACCATGTAAAATTTTTAATTTAAACAGGTAATTTTTTACAACTTTTCTTAGTAACTTTTTACCTCCCGCTAGCCTTGGTAAGGGAGGTGTAGAGATCGTGCTAAAAATCGCATATCAAGATTTTGGTAAATGACCACGTTATAAAGATAAATAACAATAGACTACTTGCGTGCCATTTTTACCTCCTGCTAGACCACCTGTTAAGGTCCCTAGAATCCAATTTGAACATTTTCACCATGATGTTTGTGCGTGCGTGCGTGTCTCTAACTCAAATATTATAATTCAGAAAATTTTAAAACTTTGTATTTCTATCTTATTCTAATATGGGAAGAAGCCATTAGATTTTGGTGTAAATCAGATAACCGGAAATGGTACTTTACTTGACGCTCAAAAATGTTTTTCTTAAAAATACCTTCAAATGTGTTTTTTCGAGATTTTGTTATTATAAGAATTAAAGATTATTAAATTTTTATAAATTTGCATAAATACTTTTTCTATATATTTTATGGATAAATATATAAAATTATTTATAATTTAAATCCCGGAGCCTACGCTTTAAATAAGCACAACTCCTTGGTTACACACAGGGACGTAACTAGGATTATTTTCTGGGTGGGCCAAAGGTGGGCCAATGAAACATCTGAGTGGGCCATACTTATGTCATAAGAACAGTATTACAGTAAAAATAAATTACTTATTACCATAATATATGGATAGTAGTATAGAAACAGCAAAACAAAATAAAGAAAAATTACAAATACTTCTAAGTAATAATTTTTAATAACAACTAAAATTTGAAAATAGATATTGCACTGAAAATCGGAATTGTTAAAGCAATGACTACAAATTTAAAGTTCCCGGAAAATATAATTCATAAATAAATTATAAAATCTATAGAAAATGGCCCTACTATAGTAGTGCCATTATAATTTTATTTCAGTTTTACATTAATTTTCGTACAATTTTATTATGTTGGGAAGTAAATGATATTCTGCTGGTGCTGCTAGCATATCAATTTGTGTAGCGCTTAGCAGAAGGAAAGTAAAACTAATTTTAAATGTGCGTTACAAAAATTATCTCCTTTACTTTTGACATATTAATATTATTAGTGCATGCTTACGAAATCCAGAATCGCTTTCCAGAGCTCTTTTCCAATTTTTAAAACTCTACATAATAAAACACTGTCTTCGGAATTATTGTGTTAAATGCAGCGCTTATATAAATAAATACATACTATAATTCAACAATTTAAAATACCATACCAATCTTTATTGAAATGTCGTAATCGATTTCCAAATTTTGGTTTTAGATACAAATCTCTCGTTGTATTAATTTGTCATTGTCTGGAGCTAAAATCAATTTTTTATATAATTTAATTTTATTTCAATGTTGGTAAATGTAATAAAGAATTATCAATTTATTATATTCCATATAAATTTTGTTGTAAACGCTAATTAAACATTGTTTAATTTTTGTAAAACGAAATATTACAACGTGGGGCTTGTAAGTTAATAATTTCAGTTTTGTGAATTCATCAGAAAGAGTTGGTATTATATCTGTTATTAGTCCAGATACTTTTCTTACAATTCCATAGTACAAAAATCTGGCGTGGCCAGTAGGGTATCATCCGCCAAATTAATTAGCTACATATTAATCAACATTCATCTCAATTTGGTAAGAAAGTTGTTAAATTTTAGCAACACTGTTGAAATTTCTAATCAATGTCAATAGAAACAAATGTAACGTGTCATGTTTTATTCAGTATTGGTAATTATTATTGGTTACTTGCTATAGCAATGTTGCTAAGAAATAGAAACATTGCTACAGAATTGGGACGATTGCTTAAAAAATTCAATTTTTTCTCAATGGACAGATATACTATCCATCTTATTTTTGGCAGTAGGCTCACATACAATTTCAAATGTTTATTATGCAATATCCACACAAATTGCATTTATTGTTACACGTTCTAAAATAATTATCTCTTTTATAAAATAAACTAAATATCTATAAAAAATTTTGGGTGGGCCAGCAGGTGGGCCAACACATCAATGAGGTGGGCCGTGCCCCCTCCCCCCGTAGTTACGTCCCTGGTTACACAGTTCATATCTCAAATGTATGTAACTGACAGATATATGTCACTGTCAAAGAACTAATTATTTGAAATTAATAATAGTAACGTTTTAAAAATAAAATAGTAAATAGAATCACAGTTGGATGGATGGATCTTAATACAGCTTCCAGCATAATTAAATATGTAAGTATGTATATTTAAATTACCTAATTAAAATTAAATAGTGCGAGGTATTGTATTGGCCACATTAGATTTTTACCTCCCGTCATACCGTAGGTAAGGGAGAAAATGTTATCGATCCAAAAATTCGATGGTAAGTTTTCAGTATATAAGCACGAATTAAGGTCCCCACAATACGTTTTTACTATTTTCACGATGATGTCTCTCTGTCTGTCTGTCTGTTGATTAGATTTTGGGTAAAATTGGACAGCCGGAAGTGATATTTGACTTGAAGCCCATTTAATGAGAAATTATATTAAAATAAAATCCAAAACTTTTCAATTTTAGTATTTAAGAGTTTCGTGTCAAGGGGAGTAACATATTAGATTTTGGCTAAAATAAATAAACCTTTACTTAAGCTCTGAACAGATTGTCGTGAAAAATACATATATTATAATATTAAAAAACTTGATAAATTTGGTATTTAACGCTTTTAGATTAATGAGAAAGACATATTAGACTTTTTCTATAATTGATAAACCGGAAATGATATTTTACTTGAAGCTCTGAACAGATTTTCGTGAAAAATATTTTGATAAATACCAAAAATTTTAAAATTTGGTATTTAAAACTTTTATATTAATAAAAAGGATATATTAGATTTTTTCTAAAATTGATAAACCGGAAGTGATAATTTACTTGAAGCTCTGAACAGATTTTCGTGAAAAATATATTATGATTATTCCAAACTTGTCAAGTTTGGTATTTAAGACTTTTATATAAATGGGAGCAACATATTAGATTTTGACTAAAATTGATAAACCGAAAGTGATACTTTGTTAGCAGCTCTGAACATATTTTCGTAAAAAATATATTGATACAATCCAAAACTTTTCAAATTTCGTATTTAAGACTTTTATATTAATGAGAACGACATATTAGATTTTTTCTGAAATTGATAAACCGGAAGTAGTACTTTACAGAAAGCTATAAATAGATTTTCTTGAAAAACGATATTAAAACATGACCCAACACTTATCAAATTTCGTATTTAAAACTCGTGTATAATTTGAAACAAAACATTAGATTTTGACTATATATAGTAAACCGGAAGTGGTACTTAATTTGGAGCTCTTAACAGATTTTCGAGGAAACACATAATAAAATATAATCCAAAATTTCGTATTACAGACTTTTCTATTTATTGGTACAACAAATTAGATTTTGTTTACAAACGATCAATCGGAAGTGATACCTAACTTAAAGCCCATTGCTATTTTAAACATGTAATTGCCGGGAGGTTATGTGCTGGCCACATCAGATTTTTTTATCTCATTTTAATAGCTATTAACATACCTAGAAATGTTATGTATATCATATCTGCCGCAGATGTCGGTTTGATATCCGAGCTCGCAGAGCGAGGATTTTAAGACATCCACGGCTTGTTATGATTCATAACATCCGTGGTTTGTTCAATAGTTTATCGGTTTTAGAAAATGAAAATATTAATAATTATTATTTTTTTAAATTCTCTCACTACTATTTTCAGAATGCTATGATTAACAGAACAATTTTTTTGACATATGTCAATATGACAAATATTCAAATTGTAATTATATTACCATACAGATACAGTTATTACTTAGTTACCAGCCTACTTTTGTACATGTAAACAAAGGCTTTATCTCCTGAATTTTATATATTTCATTTTTTTTAGTATCCGTTATCATCTTATCTTCCTAGGTACCTAGACAATGACGTTTATATAAGTTAATATTATTTATATATTTTAAATGCATTGTAGGTATGATTAGGTATACATTATTTTTCATGGCAGAAGTTTATATTTTATAGAAATTCTATAATTTTTTTGGTTTGAGTTTGGGCGATAATTCTTCAGGGCTTCTTGTATATCGTATTTTTTTCTTTCTTCTTCAAATTTCGTACATTTTGTGATAAAATGTTTAATTTTTAGTATTGCTTAAATTTAAATTACGAATAACTTTTGTATGGATATATTTTCAATTTTGAAAATTACGGGTATAGGTAGTACCTATTAGGTACACATATAAGGTAGGTACCTACTTGTAACTAAAAATAGAAGCATCAACATTCTGGCCACCGTGTGTGTTAAACAAATTAGATCTATGCAATATCAGTAGCCTTAAGCTATACAAAAAAATGATTAGATTTGTAAGTAAAGTATTCCGTCTTCAAACAAAATACAGACATTCAGTTGAGCAATGCGATCATATACTCAGTAAAATACCTATAAATAACTACAGTTTGCCGGTAACACATGTAAAATTTGGCTCATATAATCCTATGTAAAAGAAATCTTATCCGCAGACCCAGATATTCATCTGTCTTGCAGTAAAGGTTAACCTTCCTTGGCCATACTTCGAATATTTCAGTCATCGCGTTGGTGTGACATGTGAAAATATAAATCAGAATCAGCTCCAAGGCTTTTCTATATTCGTTCGCTGAGTGGTGTATGGTGTCATATTAATTATATTTGATATAATACACAGAATTGAATTTGGAAATTACTGAACGCATATATGTAAATTGGCTCTATTATAAATAACCCACGTACGTTCGTTCATCGTGCGTTTATTCTGCGAGTACGTTCTCATAAATTTATAGCTTTAATATCAATATTATCATGTACATTGCTTGCACATATCCGGCTCAAACTTTTACGATGCTCATGCATTCTCTTCCAAGATTGAAATAGAAATTTATATGCTCTGATTCTTTTGTTAGATACTCTTTTTGAAATATTTCTTTTCTGATAATATAACTTATTTTGTAAAGTTCATTAATTTTTACTTTTATTTGAACAATCTTTTACAATATCTGTGTATTATCCAAGAAAATTGCTTGCGGGCGTCAGGAAAAGAATTTGAAATAACAATACAGTTTTAACTTTTTATCAGCAATCGACTGAGAAATGAAATGTTACCGAACAATTTTTGAAGTAAAAAATTTGTTGTGTCCAAAACAATCGCCCTATCCATTTTATATAAGTATCATACATTTGTTTGTCCGTATTTTTTTATTTTATTAGTTAATTGACATATCTCGTTTTCGGGAAATGATCCCACAAGAGAGATTGACAACATGTTCTAGATATACAATATTAGCAAAACAAATTATGTACATACACTAATTATAGTAAATAAATCATTTATATACATGTACTTACACTAAATTTTCAAAATAAATTAACAAAGCCATCCAGGAAATACCCATTTAAATTAACAAAAATAATAACTAATAAACCATTTATATTCATGTACTACTATTGCGGTGCAGGTCAATATTTCAAATTTTATGTTGAATACATATTACCGGTTGAGCGCCTAGTTTGCGTTTGTGTAAAGTGAATGTGTGTGAGTAGTTGTATTGGAGAATGATTAAAAGTGTGGAAGTAATACCTGTACAATATAACGTAAAAAATTAGAATAATGCGCAGCTAAGCGATCTTTGACCTCTATTCGACGAAATAGAAAAACATTCAAATGGGAGTGGACGGGTGAAATACGCCTCACGAACGATCAGCAGGACTTCTATAAGAAGGGTGTGTTGCAGGAATGAAATATATATATATATATACACCTTGAACCTAGCAACAGTGAAAAATAAGAAGCAAATAAACAGAGCAAATGCGTTCAAATTCAGTTGATGGATATTGTGGATTCTTGCAGCGGTGTAGCGAAACAATTGCAATTAAATGACAAGTATAAATATAACTTACATAAAAGTATTGCAATGTATAAGGCATATAATTAAATTATCATTAAAGGACAAGTATAAATAAAAGTATTTTAATCTATAAGCCATTCCCAAAATAACATATTAATAACTTACTTACTTAATCCAGTTGCCTTTCTACCTTTCGGTGTAAGGCTGTTCTGCTTATGTTGTTTCTTCCTTATATTCCTCGGGCTTTCTTTTCCAAATTTCTTTCCATATTCCTCGGTTTTGCATACTTCTTTTTTGCTTCTGTCCAACTGACTTCTCTCTGTGTTGCTGCTTGTTTCACTTCTTCTTCCCACTTTTTTTATTGGTCTACCTCGTTTTCTCTTCTTATGTGACTTTGCTCCGTAAACTTGTTTTGCCAGTCTTTCTTCACCCATTCTGTGGACGTGTCCCGCCCACCGTAACTGTCCTTCTTGGATGATGTGCCTCACAGGTCTGGGTCTAAGTTTTTCCTAAAAGTTTCGTTTTTTATCTTGTCCATTAATATTTTTCCTTCAATCTTTCTTAGGAATCTCATTTCTACATTTTGGAGTCTGCTTTGATGTCTTTCTTGTGTAGTGCAGGATTCACTTCCGTATGTTAGTAGCGGCACTGCAACTTTTCTAAATACTTCTATTTTTGTTTCCTTAGGTACTTCTTTTTTTCTTAGAAATTTGTTTTTGAGTGAATTGAATAATCTGCCTCTCATTGCTACTCGTTCTTCTATTTCTTGATCTAACGATCCCATTGAATTGATTAAAGTTCCTAGATATTTGTAGGATTTTACCGGTTCTAAGACTTTCCCGGCTAACTTTGTAACCTCTCGGGAAGTAAACATTGCGATTCAAAGTGGCCGATAGTAATCTCGTGTAACTCGGCAATTATTGCTGTATTGACCCGTGTAGATACTTAAATGCATAGAACAATTTACATTTTCAGCGTGAAAGTGTAGTGAGTGAAGTGTGCGTAGATATAAAAATTCTTTAGTGTATAATAAAGGATAAAGGTGAATACTTTTAGGTTAAGTGTAAGAACGTGTGCTTAGTAAAAACCGCGCTGTCACAGAAAACAAAGTCGCGCATGCGCAGTAAGATAACAAGTGTTGCCAACTGTATTTAAATTAACACATAATATAAAAAACTAAACAATAATAGAAAAAAGTGTGCACAGCAACACAAAAAGTGTGGCAAAAATGAAAGGTTATATGGCAATTTAAATAATAGTAAGTACGCACAATGGCAAGGAAGCATGTAAAAGTGTACTTACTGCGTGCCAGATGCGTAAAATAATAGTTATAAGCTACCCAGTGGCATGCAAAGCGATAATAAAGCATGATTAGCGGGAGAATTCCTGTGCAACAATTCAACTGTTGTAAAAAGCGACTGCAAAAATTAAGGTGTTGGAAAGAAACGCATTGTAAAAATTGCGTTTTAGACGTGCAGCGAGCACGTGTACAAAATTTGTGTGTTTTATGGCAATTAAATAAAATGAAAGTGCACTCAGTTGACAATTTTCAATATTTTAATATTAATAATGAAAACCCGAGCAGTATTGGCTCTGAATGATTAAAAACAAATTGATAAAGAAAAACAGCTGGCCATTGCCGAAAACTGTGTTTTTACGTTTGGGATGGGATATCGACCCTTTAACATCGATGTTGACATCGATGGTACAATCGGTAATTCTGATCACTTTTTAGACCGGAAAATTTTTCTTTACGGAACTAGCTCGGAAAATTGTCTACAAGAGATCGAAAAGTTACTTTCCGATTCCTACATGAATGTTTCCATGACGATCAGTTGTTCATTTTCTCTCTATTTATCCTCTCAATAAGAAATAAAATAATGCATACCTGCCTAAAGAGTTATAATTTTTTTCAGGACCGCGAAAAAAATATTGTATCCAACCTAACCTGAAAGTGTCGTAACTGAATTCACAAGCTTGCTTTACTTACCCAGTAAAGTATCACTTTCAGGTCTTGTTACTAACGTAAAAAACGTAAATGACTAATGTATGGCATGGAATAAAAAAATAAATACAGTAATGTTGTGTTGATTGGATTGGGTTCAGGTACATAAAGTATGCGTTTATCCAAAATACAAATTATTATTTTTAATACGCACTACTTGTTTAAGCCACTTAATAAGTAATTTATTTATTTTGTATGTTGATCGATGAGAGAGAGAGAGAGAGAGATAGAGAGCGAGCAAAATTAGTTGCGTACAGCGTATGCCAGCATGTACAAAAAGAACAATATAACTAGTCTTATAATGTTTATAAAATAATACATATTTACGATAGTTTAAAGTTTAGTCAGTAATCTGTAAAATATAACAAGTATAATGGTTTGTTAAGGTTTAATTTTTATTTTATATAAATTCTTTCAAAGAAAAAGTTGGACGAGATCCATTTAATTTAAATACATCAATACGAAGTGGTTTAAAAATTAAAATCGCTCGTTTCGTTGGCTCTCTTAGTAATAAATGCGCCAGGGAAAATCGATACAGCATGCACAAAATGCCACCACAGCTGTTTAGTTCCTATTCGTGTATATTGTTGCAATTGCATTATTGATTTGAATTTTTAAAATATAGTGGTAAAATACTAGGGTAGCTTGTTAGGTGCGAATAAAAGTTATTTCACAACAAATAATCTAAAACTTAGAAGACGTTACCAAGGAGACGAGAAAATATCAGCAGATATCAAATATTGTAAAGCAATTCCGAAATCAGTATGGATTTGTACATTTAAGATTAAAAAATGTTACTTTAAAGCTGACGTTTTTCTGTCTACTACATCCATGTCATTTCGTTTATTTGATTTCCTTTGATCACCTACAACAAGAGAAAAATACAAGATTATAAATTTTGTTGTATTTTGTTAATATCGCGAAATAAAACTACCAATTTACATCAAAGTACCTATTCAAAGTGTATCCTCTATAAGCCGTTAACTTGAAGATTGGGTTTCTATTCATTTATGATGAAAAATTTCACAGCAAAATACAATAATATATGTATATAAAATTTGTATTTAGATAAGCTACATTAACCATGAACAACTGAACATCCTGTTTCACCCAGGAAACATTAAAATTTGGGCGGGGAAAGTCATACCAGAGTTGTATTTTTATTATTTTTAGATTTATACAATTAAAGTACTGTAAATATAATAGAAATACAACTCTGGTATGACTTCACCCGTCCAAATTTAAAAGTTTCCTGCGCGAAATACCATTCTCTTGTTGAATGAAATACCTATTCAGGTAGTTTTTTTTGTACAACTGCATAAATTGTGATACGCCATGTTTTCAAAACTTAAAGTTAAAGTTTCATGCGTTGGTAAATGTTATTTTGCAAGATTTATTGCCATCTGATATTTTTAATATGATGGAATCTGGTTGGAACATATGTTGGGCAATTTCAAACTTTTATTTACATCAGTAAAAAAATGGGATGCAAAGTTTAAACATGGCTTAATAAATTATAAAATAATGATTTTCCTATTTCGCGTAAAAAGTGAACTTTGTACAATTGTTTTTGTGAAAAACAGAGTTACAATGAACAATTGTGTATAAATATTAAGGGAATTTTTAAAATTGTGTAGTTGGTAAATTATTCTGTTTCAATTTCATTTTAGTAGTCATTACTTGTCATTACATATGAAAAATTACTCAAATTAGGTTTTTTTATTGTAAAATATTTTCATCAACCAGTAAAGCACTCTGTGACGATGGGTACTAGATTTGAATTTAATTTTCGTGTTTAGTATTGTAGTCTTGTGGTTAACAAGTTAGTTTTTTTGCTAAAGTTTTATAAATTCAAATCAAGGTTCAAATCCTACAAGTAAAAATGTTTTACATTTTTTATTATTTTGTATTGATTAAATTTCACATCAAATGTGATCGTTTGGTTAAATTGTACGTTATTTGTTATAAAATGTATTGTTGTATTTTGTTTAAAGTTACTGTTTATAAATTTGTTGTTTATCTGTCAGGTATCGCGCGGTAGAATGCTCGGTAGAGTGGCTAGCATGCTCGACCAGCGCGCTGGGGATCGTAGGTTCGGGTTCGATCCCACATGAGTTTTATATTTTTATATAAAATAGCAAGTATTTGCAGGATGATAAGAATATTGTTTAAATTTATTTTGTAGTTTTTAACGGTTTTTCGGGGGCATAAATACGAGCCCAAGTAATAGTTTGAGAGAGAGAGAGAGAGAGAGAGAGAGAGAGAATATGTGCTCTCTCAGGGAGACGGTGTGTGCCGTCTTCTGCGGATCTGGTGAGTGCCGGGCGACGAAGTTGTTAGGACCTTGGGTGCCTCTCACTCAGTGCTATTGGCGTGTGCCGGCAGCTCGTAGAGAGTGCAGAAGGTACATCGTACGGCTACGGGCGCCGCCGTAGCCGTATGTTTCCGCACAGTGGTGTGTAACACTGTTTGTCGATGAGTGTTTATGTGTGCTAACACGATCCCGTTTCCGTTTTGAAGTCGCGATTGTTATTGAGTGTTGTCGAGTGACAACACTGTTACCGTTCGGTTTTCATCTACTTTGGTGTGTGCCATTGTTGACCGTTCGTATCGTTGTCCCGCAACTTTGGTGTGTGCCATTGTTGCCCGTTTTTCTTTAACGAAAGAATCCTGCAAGTATCGCTGATTCAGTTGTATGATTATTTGCCAACGATTGCTACTTTCATTAGTTTTATTACTTCCTTGTACGAAGTAAAGGAAGTATTGTAATCGCGAAAAATTTCGGTTTTAAGATTTCAACGGAAATATCCATTTTGACCATCCCTGAATCCATTTTGACTAATTTCGTCGTGACGTCTGTACGTACGTGCGTATATATCTCGCATAACTCAAAAACGGTAAGCCGTAGAAAGTTGAAATTTTGTATTTAGGACTGCTATAACATCTAGTTGTGCACCTCCCTTTTTGGTCATTACATAATTTCTAGAAATGGTACTTTATTTGAAGCCTATAATAGATTTTAATGAAAAACTATCTTAAAATATAATCTAACACTTTTCAAATTTGGTATATAAGACTTTTATGTCAATTAGAATAACATAGTGGATTTTGGTTAAATCAGGCTAACCGGAAGTGGCATATTACCTGAAGGTGTTAACAGTTTTTCTTCAATAAAATGGTTTCATTTTGATTTTAGAAATAAATGCTTCAAATAAAATTTTTAGAGAATTAAATTCTGTGTCTAGCACATCAAAAAATAACAAAACAATAAAAAATAGATGCTAATGTCAAATTACGTCAAATATGTGCAATTATATACTTGGGTCTATACTTCATATTGGTCTTGTGTACAAGGAAGTCGTGTGATGTTCACATCAGATTTTTTTATCGTTTTTTAAATATATATCCAACACCGAATAATTATACTTGTTGCTATGGTTATTTGAAATAACTAATGTGCATTATTAGTCACTCCGTGAAATAATATTTCAGAAGTCACGGAGGAATTATTACTGACTTTTGTTTTTTTAATATAATTAAAAATTAATTTAAAAAATTATTTATTATTGAAATAATTTAACATTATGAAACTTATTTATTTAAATTAATATTAACATTTATGCTGAAAAAGGTTATTTATCTTTACACAATGACAGCTGCCACATATGGCTGATGTAACGAAAACGTGTTAGTGGTTACTTGCTTCGAAATTAAATTCAAAGATGCCGTTTGTGCGTCTAAGTGATTAAGTTTTAAAGGAAGGTCCAAGGTTCTAATAATTCCCAATGACAGACAATTATTATTAGAGCAATTTTTTTTCAATAACAATGTAACAAAACCATAACAACCATTCAATGGCTACTTTGTAATTTAAAATACTACATCAATTGAATTGTCAGTGTCAAACGATGAATGAAAACTTAAAAATGAATTAAGAAATTTTTTAAAAAGTATTGGATATAACGTTGTATTACACTCGTGTGGAATGTATATTACTCACTAAAGAAATTAGCCGCTAGCCCAGCGGGCTACGTGGCTAAACTTGTGTTATAAATGACGATTAAATGTTAGCGCTGAAAATAAGAATAATAAAACACATTTATCACCCAAACCAGTATATATAATAATAATACAAAAACAATATGAAATCTAGATGACCGTCGCCTAGCCGAATCCGGTCACGCGGAATCCTCCTCCACGCCATGATTATTTCTGCAAAAGAATTAACACATGAGAAATTCTCAGTGAGGAGGCATTCATTCACAAAATACACGCGCATCCACCAAAAAGAAATGTATTGAGAAATCACACGAGAAATAACACACTTATGCAACGAAGTCCAATAAAACAGGGAAAATGGAATGTCACCTTATGCGAAACGCATACCTACTACTCAATAGCAGTGTGGCCCTGGACTTACGCGTACATATACTGAGCTGTACCTGCCATTACCACCTAAGTCACCTTATGCGAAACGCATACCTGCTGCTCAATAGCAGTGTGGCCCCGGACCAGTGACCTCTATATACAAAATGGACCGGCGACTTGAATAACTTGCGTGTATCCACCGAGAATACTACCCGCCTTACTGGTGGGGTATCTATCTCTCTCTAACTTTCGTGTATAGTTGGACCAAGCAGATTTGATTACATTTTATCCTTTTATTTAATGTGAAAATGTTTTTAAGCATAAATCGAATGGGAGTTGAACTGAAAAACAATTTCAAACATTTTACTAAATCCTAAAAACATTATCTGAATTAAACTAATTGAAATTTAATTGATATATTCTTTCATCGAATGATTTAACATAGGAAAATCACAAGGAAAAAAGGGGGAATAGCATTATTATGTAGTTTTTGGGAAATTAAAAAAAAAACTACATAATAAAAGCTAAATAACTTTGACTGATAGCACGAGCATGGTTCTAACACCCGTTTTAACTAAAACCATGCCAACGACTTGGTACATACTTCAGGGTTATTAACAAAATCAATGTTGCCAATATACTGATTAACTCGAAACTGTATTGAAAACTATATTTAACAAATTTGGCTTCATTATTTTAAATTGCTTATATTTGAAAGAAGGCAAAACAAAAATCACATTAAACAGTTTTAAATAATGCCGTCAAATTTATTAAATATGGCTGACAGTACATTTTCGGCTTATTCAGTACATTAGCAACACTGATTTTGTTGATAACCCTGAAGTATATGCCAAGTTGTTGGTATGATTTTAGTTAAAACCGGTGTTAGAACCACGCTCGTGCTACCAGCCATTGAGACTATGATCCTTATTGCAATGGAAGTTTGTACATAAAATTCTACCGTATTTGATGTACACGACGCATATCTGAACTCATTTAAAATGCGACATTTTCCTTTTTTGCAGTATGGTCTTCATATGTATTTTGATATTAAAAGTAATTGTTATTACAAACAGTATATACACAAGCCATAACTTTTTATATTTTATAAAAGGATAAGGACGTCAAAAGTAGAATATAATATTATTTTTTTATATAATACAATTACAATACAACATAGTCAAAAAATTTGAAATAATTAATTACATACGAATTTAAAGATATATACAGAAAATATTTATGTTAAACCAACAAGTCATGACATTTTTATTTATTGTAAACATTAGAAAATAGAATAAGTTTATTTAATTTGTTCCTTATACTAGCTTTGTTGCCATGCTCGTTTAAAGAAGTCTTCATGGCAAAAGAGTAACCACGAATACCTATATACATGTTGGTGACTTTCTTCAAAATTTGTAACTCGTGAATTTCTTCACCTAGAGCATGTATACCCGGATGAATCGGTAGAAACAAATTCAATTTGTCACCAAAATACATTGCATTAACCAAGCTTCTTAACAGAATGTAATTTCTTCTTCATGTTCATCGTTAATTCGTTGAACTGGTACTAGTTGACGCATGCTTACTTCTTACTGTTAGAAAGAGATAGCTACCCCACCATGACAGTTGAGTGGATACAGCTCGTGCCGTTGTAAAGAGATAGGAGTCGCCGGTCCATTTTGTATATAGAGGTCACTGCCCCGGACTTACGCGTACATATACGCAACTGTATCTGCCATTACCACCCCTGAGCGCAGGGCCGGAAACGAGGTCTAAAGTCGGCCCGGGCAAATAGTAGCAGACCGGCCCGAATTAAAAATTAATTTCAATTTGAAAAAAGAATCATTTTAAATTATTGTTTTTGAAGCTGGGTTCTAAAATATCTACCACCCTTCAAATTCCATTTTTTTTTTCGTTGCAATGAAGAAACCCAAAATTAAAGCGCGGAAGCAGATATTTTTATTATTTTTTTGCAGAAATAAAGTCAGATTTTACCTCATCTAAAGTTATTAAATTATGACTTCTACAGTCGCAAATTTTTCAAAAATACTTGAACGTAAAGTCACCTAATGCGCTGAACACAATTTGGCAAAATTCGGGTGGTGCATGCATGTTATAGATAATTCGCGTGTAATGATTATTAGTCAGTATTTTTGAGAAAAGTGACTTTATCGCTTGCAAATTAAAAAAATACTTTAATGTAATATTAACCCAACGCACAGAACACAATTTGACGAAACTCGGATAGTTATACATTCATTTTATAGGAATTAAACCCTTCAGAAATAAATCCAAGATGACTATAAATATTGCTTTCTGCGCTCTAATTTGTGTGAAATTCAGTGTTTTTATTGGTTTACTGTTTTATGGCCCATAGGAAATACAAAGGTAAATATTTTCATATGGCTCTAAATTCTTCCCTATTAATTTTAGAACTAAAGTGTAAATACAAAAAAATGTTGAGAATGAAAAACTGTAGCAAAAGAGTCTATATTTATTGATATAATTGATTCTAGTCATGAGACAAACATAAAATAAAATATCCGTCTTTAAGCAAGACAGAACATACAATTCCATGGTCGTATTGTTTTACTTTGACATCTGCGATGGTAAATGTATCCATGATTACTGATAAATAAATTAATGAATTGAATAATTATTAAAACTTTATGAGAGATGTCATCTGCGAAACATACAACTGTTTAACATTTTGTGCTCTTGTTCGTGGCTCACCGTAAATAGCTAACGAAACGCATGCAATCAATAAATTTGGACTTGTTAAACGCAGTTTTTAATTTTGAACATTTTTGTATTTACACTTTTGTTCTAAAATTAATAGGGCAAAATTTTAACATTGTATATCCTATGATCCACGAAAACAGTAGACACCCGGTATATAATGATCAAAATAAAATTCTCGACTGGTAGGTATTCTAGACTAGCCGTTTTTGCTCAGATTAAAAAAATATTTTTTTCTTTTGATTATATATTTAAAAATTGCAGTAAGGTCGGCCCAATTTTAAGGTTCGGCCCACCGGGCATTTGCCCGGTTGCCGTATCCGGCCCTGCCTGAGCGGTGTGGTTTATACCAGCACCGAGATATGGTTGCACAACCAACTCTGCCATTACCACCCCTGGGAATGGAAAACTACCCTAACCCGAATTCCGCTCAGATGCTGATCAACCCTAGTGGCTTTACTTCGGCCTTAGGGGCGTAGTTACAAAACCAGGATAAAACCATCCCTGCCGTTGCCACGCGGTCAATCAGCGAAAACCCACGAGGCTAGCAATCGTGGACATATAGATCGCATTCCTGGTTGCCCTTATAGCTCTCTCATCACGCCTGGAGGCTCTACCGGGCACGACCGATCAACAAGGATTAGGATAAAGGACAATGCAGTAAAGTAAGAGAATAATCATATAAATCCGTATCTGCATTGCTCTTGCTATCGTGGACTAAAAGTGTGTGTTAAACTCAACCCACCTGAATCACTACACAAATCAATCACTACGATATCGATGTTCTCAAATTGAAATCTAGAAATAAACTGAAATAAAATACGTGAATACCAGTATCAATAAATGTAGCTCTTATCCAACAGCATCGGTTACGTACCTAGATAGCTAATTAGAGGCAAAACATAATAAATTTAATAAAAATATTCTTACGCAAAATAATTACTATGACACTTGTTCTTTCGTGACTAATATGGTACATTCCACACTCATATAATAAATAACTATTAATAAAATATAAATATTCATTATATTTGATTCCATAGTCAAAAACCGAACTCTGTCTCCACTAAGCCACCCGAGCTCTTTTTGGCGTTCAAGCCACTTTTTTCAGCGATGCTTTACCGAAATTACCACCTCTCCTGTGTTGGATTATCGACCGATCGATTGGTGCCCGAGAAACCTGTTTTGCAAGCAAGGAGAATTACAGAGAACGTCCAGTAAAGGTTATAGGTCGCCTTTTGGCCATTACAAAATGGCGCCCGAACAAGTACTGCGCATTTTGGCCATTACAACTCTTTAAAAATAAAAATCAAGGTATTTATTCCTAGGTTCATAAAATAATAAATATAAATTTTAACTCTAACCTAACTTGCAAGTAATTGTTATCAAAATGTCATATGTCAAAATAAATTAAATAAACAGTGGTATTGTACAGTCACTTTTAAAATTGGTTAGAGACGATCTCTAGTAAGAGGTGACTGTTAGTTTTTATGGTTTATGTTATTCTACTGTCGGTAACAGAGCGTTGCTAACAAAGGATGTTCTCTAAGCAAAATAATATATGGCAACATTGTGTTAATTGTCGAAGTTTAATAATTGTAACTTATAAAGATCAGTTCATAAATGATTGAATAATTTTAAATAAGTTTGATTGGCTACAAAGTACGATTCACTTATGAAATGTATTTCATTTTTATATAATAGAGTACATAATTAACACAATACAGGTATAATATAAAAATTAAAACTTGTAATAATTATAATACTACGTGGACGTATAACAAATTATTTATTTATTCTTAATTTTATAATTTAGAAATATAATGTCACGGTCCTGACCTGACATCATGCAAATTATCTAAAATTAAGTAAATTATGACACGAACGCTTCAAGAACTGAACTGATATTTTGTTAGGTAATATGAATAATTTATTCATGTTTCCCTACCTGCTTATTCTTGTTAGTAATCTTTCGCATAAAAATTTAATGTTAACAGGACTTCTAAATCGGCGCTAATATATTTTTCTTGCTGTAAAAGTAGTTCTATTTCTAACCTAACCAAATCAGACGAAGTTCACAGTTTCTTTTCTCAATCTATATCTTCTCCTGAATTCTTCATCATTACATAACTCAAATGGGTTTATTCTTTTCTAGACAACTTTAATTCGTCCTCTGTTCAAATCTAGAACATTCTTCAAAACCCGAATTTCTTGCAAAAAATGATCGTCGGCTATAACAGAGCTCTGCTAAATGTTTAAAGGTGCCCGTAGCCACATCTATGGTTAAAGAACAATGTTAGCGCTAACAGCGTTAAAATTTGACTGTAGAATAATTTTTTTTAGAGGTCACCTCTGAATTCATTTAGAGATGATCTTTAAATTTAACAGTGACTGTAGAATACCACTTATGTTTATTAAAATTGTCAATATTATCAACCTTGTGGGGCGAACTGAACATCGCTGTAACTATACATCGATGTACGTTCCAGCGCGCTGTAACTGAGAATTTTACATAGCACTGAAAATGTGAAAATGTCTATTCTGAATATACCGCTGTATGTAAGTGATCTACATCAGGTACTACAAAGGTTGTACAGCGCTTACTTAAATTGCAGCTAACTTCATCATTATTTTTTAACTGTCATTAGTGTCATTCTTGTCAACTGCAAGTCTGGAAGATGATAGAAAATATGCAGTTATTTTGTCAAACGTTGGTTTATATTATATATTTATTATAATACTTTCTTAATAGAGTGTAAAACAAATCAAATAATACTTAAACACCTTTTTTAGAAAATCAAAGAAAAGAAAGCGTAATACAACAGACAACTAATATATATGCAATATATGTACCTATACAAATAAAATGGAGATGGATTATATGTTTCGCAGAGGAACAATTAACCTAAAAATGTATGAAAATTATTTAACAAACAAGTGGAAAAATTTATCCGCAAAGTTAACTTCTTTTGGAATTGGGAGCTCAATTCATCCTATTTGTAGTATAGTTAAATTTTGTGGAAAAACTAATATTCTCATTTAATTTTCAGAATTTTTAAAATATATTTTGAAATCACACATTGTAATTATTATTAAAATTACCTTCGACAGTCTTCTCTTTTAATAAAAAAAATAAATAATGATACATTATTATTCATCTTGTCAAAATTTTTATTTATTTTTTAAATAATTTGAGAACTGTAAGCCTTCCATCGAAAGAAATAGCTGTCGTAAATTCTACAGCACAGCGCCTATGTAATGTTACACTGCTTACATCTATGCTCAGAATAGCATTTTCAATACATTTTGGTTACTATGGATTTACAAAGGGTTTACAGCGTTTACATCGCTTACATTTCTGTTCAGAATCGAGCCATTAAAATTTTGATATTTCTCTCAATAATAATTTTGAAATAAAAGTAAATTAATGCGAAATAGAAAAAATAGTATGAAAAAGACGTATTACAATGTCAATTTGTAATACTTGTCTTTCAATATACTATTTCGATGTGGACATTCGAAAACTGTTGTAATATCGAATCCATTACATCTATACTGTCATCGTTACCTTCATAAAACAATAACATTTACTCTTTTTGAATTTTCTAAATTAGTCAAAAATATCGTTATACAAATTTTCTAAGCCATTGTAACTTTTTGTTCACGTGCTGGCAGAAAATTAACAAATAATACCATAATACTGCCATACACGAGCACATAAACTTGCGGCTATACTCGTCAAATGTTGCTCAAATTGGAGCAAATAAGTATACAGATTGTACCAGTGAGTGATCTAAATATAGTACGTCGGAAATAAAAGGTGTTTTATGGCAATAAAACTATAAAATATTAATTCTTGAAATTCATATTCATAAACAAGAACTCTTTCAGTAATGTATAAGATGTAACTATGCTCTGTTCCATTTAAGCCATTCAGCAGATGGCGCTGATATCAGCGCCAATTTCAAGTAGCCGAAATTACATTGAGTAAATGCAACTCTTGTCTCCAATTTCAGCCAATCAGAGAGTTCGTATCTCTTACGGTTCTCGAGATAGCAATAGCGAAACACTTAAATTTATATATATATATATATATATATATATATATATATATATATATATATATATATATATACTAAGTCGTTACACCCGAAAATGGTAGATAGAACTCATTAAAACAAACAACTTTTCTTAGCTCAAATTTTTGATTTGGCGTTCTCTTGTTTTTCGAAAAATCGTCATAACTCCCTTATTTTAAGAAATATTTAAAAAATACAAAAACTTTCAGCATTTGCTTTCGGTTCTCTAAAACACTTGTATTTACAATTATTTTCTATTTCATCAAATAACAAAATGGCGACCAATCAAAAATTTCAAAACAAGATATTTTAAAAACCACCCCATCGATTTTCGAAAATAAAACATTTTTAAAATCCATAAACTTTCTATTACAATATTTGAAACATTTTTTTCTATCTGTCAAAAAAAGTTTTTATTCAATTACTTGGCTTGCAGAAGTATTAACAAACTAAAAAAAGCATTTAAAACAAAGTAGCTTCTGAAAACAATGAAACAAAAAAGATATTAGATTTGACAAGTACTCAAAAACAAGTTACTTCAAATTTAGCGCACGATTGAATGGTGAAAATTATTTTATTTTCTTGGATACTGTGCTGCCGGAACTACTTGAAGACTTGCCACTAAACATAAGACGGAGACTTTGGTTTCAGCAGGATGGGGCACCGGCTCACATAACGCGAGAAGTCACCGCATTGTTAAATAGAAAATACCCGAATAAGTGGATTGGGAGGAGAGGTCCAGTTGTGTGGCCAGCCCGGAGCCCCGACCTAACTCCACTAGATTTCTTTTTTTGGGGTCAGATGAAGACTTCTGTTTACGAGACACCGGTGAACACAGAGTTAGAACTAGTGGCTAGAATCGTGGCTGCAGCAGAAGATATAAAAGAGAAGCAGGCAGCCCTTGCGAAGGTCTCCATCAACATCAAAGCACGCTGCCGGGCTTGCGTTGCTGCGAATGGTGGCCACTTTGAAAATCATATTTAGTCCCACCCTTGTTGTTTCATTGTTTATTGTTTTATTTTTCTTGTTTGTTTCTTGTTTTTCTTGTTTAATTGCAGCAAGCCTAATTTGTTTTAAATGATTGTTGCAGTTTGTTAAAATTTATGTTGCAATTCAATTTGAATAAAAACTTTTTTTTGACAGATAGAAAAAAATGTTTTAGACAAATATTGTAATAGAAAGTTTATGGATTTTAAAAATGTTTCATTTTCGAAAATCCATGGGGTGGTTTTCAAAATATCTCGTTTTGAAATTTTTGATTGGTCGCCATTTTGTTATTTGATGAAATAGAAAATAATTGTAAATACAAGTGTTTTAGAGAACCGAAATCAAATGCTGAAAGTTTTTGTATTTTTTAAATATTCCTTAAAATAAGGAAGTTATGACGATTTTTCGAAAAACAAGAGAACGCCAATAACTATGAACTGGGGCTCCAAATCAAAAATTTGAGCTAAGAAAAGTTGTTTGTTTTAATGAGTTCTATCTACCATTTTCGGGTGTAACGACTTAGTATTAACACCCTGTATATATATATATATATATATATATATATATATATATATATATATATATATATATGTATGTTACTTTTATTATGTAAATACGTTCATAGCGTTACATGTAAATCTTACTTTTATTATGTAAATACGTTCATAGCGTTACATGTAAATCTTACTGGAGTATATTGTTCGCGTATTTCAGTGTCGAATTCATTGTTTTCATTCGAAAGTTAAATGCGCGACGTAGGATTTATTTAACATTCTCAATTCCCAAATTCGTAGCTGCAGCTGAACTACCTTGAAAAATTAGGTATATTCTCAACAGTCACTATATATATATATATATATATATATATATATATATATATATATATATATATATATATATATATATATATATATATATATATTGTAATGTGCAGTGCCCGCCCTCGCCGCCACTGTTACCGCCTCTGTCCCCGTCGGTGTCGCCGCCGCTGTCGCAGGGAATAGCGAGCGTCTATTGTTAGCGATGACGCAACCGACTGGCCGGCGCCTGCTTAATTACGCGGTTGATGTAACCTATTGTGTTGTATCTAGAAATCTTCTAGTGAGTTCTGGAATACGGATGCCGAGGTATATAAGGACTGTTAGTGAAGGCATTGGACAGTCTGATATAAATAAGTGTGAAGAACGAGAGTTAGATACGACAGGAAAGAAGACTCTGCTTCAGGAAAGACTGCGGCAAGCATTAATCGATTCTGGTGAAAGTCCTGATGATTACTTATTCGACATATCCAACATAAGAACATTAAATGAAGATTTAAAACAGGAAATAGCCAAAAATTCTAGAACATTAAAACAGGAAATAGCCGAAAATTCTAGAACATTAGAAGAAAAGTTAATGGAAAGTTCTAGAAAAGCAGAAGAAAATTCCAGAACACTAAAAGAAGAATTATTGGAACAGTCTAAAACCTTAGAACAAAAGATGGAAGAAAATTCTAGAATTCTGGAGCAAACTTTAGAACAAAAATTAGAAGAAAATTCTAGAAGTTTAGAACAAAAATTAGAAGAAAATTCTAGAAGTTTGGAACATAAATTAGAAGAAGACCTGAATAATTTAGAAGATAAGTATGACAAGCAGATTGAAGAATTATAAGAAAAGGTCACTAGAATTACATTGTCACCAATGCCAAATTCCGATGTAGTAAAGGCAGGTTTACAAGAAGAAACTAAAGTAGTAAAACCTGATACTAGTACAACAATGCACATTAAAACGCCGGAATTTGATGGAAAATCTTCGTGGCCGAACTATTTAAAACAATTTGAAGCGGCTGCGAAAGCACATAACTGGACGTCCAAAGAGAAGGCTACAGCGTTGACTGTTTCATTGCGTGGGGAAGCCATCGACATCCTACAAACACTGAAGGAAGAAGAACAAGAGGACTACGACCAACTAGTCAAGCGGTTGGACATGCGGTACGGCAATGCGCACCTGGAGCAGGTGTACCAGACGCAACTGAGGAACCGCTATCAGAGTTCAAAAGAAAGTCTTCAAGAATTTGAAGTCGACGTAGCTCGTTTGGTTCGTCTCGCACATCCTGCAGCTCCTGACAGCGTTTTGGAGTGCCTGGCTGTTCAAGCATTCATATACGGAGTTCAAGATAGCGAAACGCAGCAAGCACTGCGATTGGCCCACCCAAAAACATTAATTGACGCACTCTCATATGCACTAGAACATGAAGCTGCCAAACAAGCTTCACGTAATCAATCTCGAGTGCGAAATATTGATGCCGAGAGAAAAGAAGACACGGAAGACCTAGAAGAGAAAATGCGACGAATTGTAAATGAAGTGTTTGCCGGAAGAAAGAAACTCGTCTGTTGGTATTGCGGTAAACAGGGTCATCCGCAGAGACTTTGCAAAAAAATGCAAAGAGAGACAGAATCGGTAAAAGAAGAAAAGGAGTCGGAAAACTAAGTCGGGTTGATGCGAAGGGGCAATCGTCGACCCGTAATCTAGTAGCCCCACAATCAATAAGTTATGTCGCATCCCTTCATCATCAAGCCAGCAGCATCTACGTGAATGGCTTTGTTAATGGAAGGCCACTGAAAACGTTACTAGATACGGGTGCGACAAAAACTGTAATTAGACCCGATTAGTAAAGAACACAGACAAGACGCATCTTCAACCAATCAAGTGGAGATTACGCACAGCGACGGGAGAACAAGCTACCACATTAGGAGAAATAGATATGACCATCACTATTGGAAATACATCCTTTAGACATCGTGCGCTGGTAGCTGACGTTGAAGATGAATTAATACTTGATATGGACGTGATGAAAAAGCACTGTTTTAAACTTGACCTGAAGAATGGAGTAATGATGGTCAATGATGAAGAACTTGTTTTAAACCCACGAGAAGACAAGGCCGTGCGCGTACTAATGACCGAAGATGTTACCCTTCCAGAACAAAGTGAATCTATCGTGCAAGCACAATTAGATGGTAGTTTCTGTGAGGGTAATATTGTTATGCTCGAGCCCAAGAATGATGATGTGAAGACTGGTACTGGAGTTGTTGTAGGAAAATCTCTGATTAAAGCTAAGCAAGTAATACCAGTTCGAATAATGAACGTAAATTGTTATCCAGTTGTTCTTAAGAGAGGAACAATTGTAGGAGAATGCTTGGCAGTATCCTCGATTATTTGAACTGTTAAGACCAAAGGAAACATATCTCAGGAAGTTCCAGACACATTAACTAACCAATTATCAACCTCCTTCCAAGAACTGACCGCTGACCAGAGAACCAAGGCGAAGAAATTAATTGGAAGATTTCAAGATGTGTTTCAAGTTGAAAGAAGACCAACGGGAGAACAAATGTGGTTCACCATAAGATAGACACCGGCGACGCAAGACCCATCCGGCAACCAGCAAGAAGACTACCATTGGCGAAGCGTGAAGAAGCAGAAGGAATTATTGAGGACATGAAAATGGAAGGTGTGATAGAACCTTCAAGCAGTCCGTGGGCTTCACCAGTGGTGTTAGTAAAGAAGAAGGATGGCTCTACACGATTTTGCGTCGATTACCGTCAACTTAACAACGTCACCAAGAAGGATAGCTACCCGCTACCTCGAATAGACGATACACTAGACACTTTGGCTGGCTCGAAGATTTTCTCCACTCTGGATCTAAAGAGCGGATACTGGCAAGTCGATTTGGATCCAAAAGATAAGGAAAAGACAGCCTTCACAATTGGTACCGGACTGTGGCAATTTACTGTAATGCCATTTGGGCTCTGCAATGCCCCTGCAACGTTTGAACGACTCATGGAAACAGTATTGGCTGGACTATCATGGAAAACCTGTTTAGTCTATCTCGACGACATTATTGTGGTAGGTAAAACATTCGAGGACCACATGAAGAATTTGGCAGAGGTTTTCCAGAGATTGCGGAAGGCTAACCTGAAGCTCAGCCCCAAGAAGTGCCACCTGTTTAAAAAGGAAGTTCATTACCTTGGACACGTGGTTTCAGATAAGGGTATTGCAGTTGACCCGGAAAAGATAAAAGATGTGAGAGATTGGCCAGCACCTAGAGACAAACACGTACTTAGAAGTTTTCTAGGTTTATGTACCTATTATCGACGATATGTACCTGGATTTGCCAACATAGCCAAGCCACTGACAAGGCTTACTGAAGAAGGTCGAAGATTTATCTGGGAAATGGACTGCAAACTTGCGTTCAAAGAACTGAAACATGCTTTGACAAGCGCACCTGTCCTGAGTTATCCTTTACCTGAAGGAGAGTTCATACTAGACACAGATGCCAGCAACGTGGGAATTGGTGGCGTTCTTTCCCAGATACAAGACGGACATGAGAAGGTTATTGCCTATTTTAGTAAGACCTTGCCAAAACCAGAGAGAAATTATTGTGGTACCAGAAAAGAACTATTGGCAGTTGTGAAATCCGTGAAACATTTCTACAAATATTTGTACGGAAGGAAATTTTTGATCAGAACTGACCATGCTGCATTAAAATGGCTGCTACAATTCAAGAATCCTGAAGGTCAGGTGGCTAGATGGATTGAAAGACTACAGGAATACGATTTCAAAATCGAGCATAGAACAGGTACCAGCCATCGTAATGCCGACGCATTGTCCAGAAGGCCGTGCCAAGATGATTGCAAGCATTGTAGTCGACTAGAAGAATTTTCCATCGTCGCCAGAACAACAGTAGTCGACGATAATTGGCAGCCCGATGGACTACGCGAAGATCAAGAAAAAGACCCAACTTTGAAAATTATACTCGAATGGAAAGCAGAGGAGAGCAAACCAGTATGGGAAGATGTTGCACCACACTCACCAAGTGTAAAATCGTATTGGGCGCAATGGGACTCCATGGTGATTGAGGATGGCATGTTAAAGCGTGTGGTAGAAAATGCTGATGGAACTGAGAAGAGAACTCAGTTAGTTATTCCTAAGAGTAGAGTACCAGACGTGTTGAAAGAGATCCATGACGGATCTGGAGGCCATTTCGAAATCATCAAAACGCTAGAAAGATTGCGCCAGCGGTTTTACTGGGTTAATTTCACGGAAGATGTTAAAGATTGGTGCAAGAAATGTGTGGTTTGCGCTGGAAGTAACGGTCCGCATAAACGACGAAAAGCTCCAATGCGGCAATACAACGTTGGCAGCCCATTTGAGCGTATTGCGATTGATGTGGCTGGACCATTCCCAGAAAGTGACGACGGAAATAAATACATTGTGGTTGTTATGGACTACTTCACCAAGTGGGTTGAAGCATATCCATTACCCAACCAGGAAGCCACCACGGTCGCTGAAACTTTAGTTAAGGAATGTATATGCCGATTCGGAGTACCGCGTGAACTCCACTCCGACCAAGGAAGAAATTTTGAGTCTGCCGTTTTCCAAAATATCTGTAAGATATTAGGAATTAATAAAACTAGAACAACTGCATTACATCCGCAGTCTGATGGCATGGTTGAACGAATGAACAGAACGATCAACCGATATTTGTCGAAGGTAGTCTCCAACCACCAAAGAGACTGGGACCGACACCTCCATCTGTTCCTGTTGGCTTATCGTTCATCCGTGCACGAAACAACAGGGCAAACTCCTGCGAACATCTTATTCGGGCGCGAGTTGCGCTTACCATGTGACTTGGTGTTCGGCAGTAAACCTGGGGAAGATCTGGCCGGGGAAGATTACGTTACGGACTTACGGAGAAGAATGGATGACATTCATGAACAAGTCCGTACGAACATTCAAGCTGCCAGCGACCGAATGAAGGACCGGTATGACATCAAGGCCGAAAAGGGTGGATATCAACCTGGGGATTTAGTGTGGCTTTATAACCCACAAAGACGTCGTGGGTTATCACCAAAGCTGCAAAATAATTGGGAAGGCCCCTATGAGGTAGTCAAAAGGATAAACGACGTGGTATACAGAATTAAGAAACAACCTAGCGGGAAACCGACAGTAGTACACTTTAATAGGCTAGCCCCTTTCGCCGGAGACAACCACGAAGTCCATAACGGAGCAACGGTTCGTCGGATCATAACACAAGAACCAACTTTTAAAGACTTCATGGAGAACTATTCCTTTAGCCGCAAGGCGCGGTTCGGCGTGTCGAAAGAAGAACACCGAGATCTATTCACCGTGTCTTCAGATTATTCCCTCGGTCACTGCGTATCAGAAGACTTAAAGATGTCCCGCGGCATAGCCTCAGCCTTTAAGGCGAAATTTGGGCGACTACAAGAACTGGCCAACCAACGCCCAACTGTTGGGAAAACGCTGCGCCTGAGGGATAACAATGCAGACCATCAGCGGTACATCTATTACCTGGTTACAAAACCACGCTCGTACCAGAAGCCGTCGTATCGTGACCTGTGGAACTCGTGCGATTTGAGGGATCATCTGCTTAAGAATGACATTTTGAAGCTAGCCGTACCGAAGTTAGGCTGTGGTCTAGATGGTTTAGATTGGAGGATTGTTAGGAACATGATAGAAATCTTCTTCCGTTTTACCGGTGTTGAAATTCTCGTTTGCAGCTTTAACCCTAACGGACATAAAGAAGAAGTCGAGCGGACCATCGACTGTCATTTCTTCAAAACTTCGAAATGCACCAAGGGTAATGCATGCAGATTTCGTCATCGTGAACTGTTCCGGGACGAAACAATCTTAAGGAGGGGGCAGTGTAATGTGCAGTGCCCGCCCTCGCCGCCACTGTTACCGCCTCTGTCCCCGTCGGTGTCGCCGCCGATGTCGCAGGGACGAGCGAGTGTCTATTGTTAGCGATGACGCAACCGACTGGCCGGCGCCTGCTTAATTAAGCGGTTGATGTAACCTATTGTGTTGTATCTAGAAATCTTCTAGTGAGTTCTGGAATACGGATGCCGAGGTATATAAGGACTGTTAGTGAAGGCATTGGACAGTCTGATATAAATAAGTGTCGCGTGTTGAACAGTTGGTGATATAAACAGATAGTCGACGAGTGCTAAATATAAATAAATACAGTTGTATAAATAAATAAGTGATCTATATATTGTTTAAATAAATAATCTTAGTGTTTAAGTGTTTTATAATATTCTTAGTCTTAATTAGTGTTTAATATTTGTTTAATCGTAGTGTTCGTTATATTTATCATCTTTTAATTATATTTAATATCTATTTATCATTACAATAAACTTTTATTTTAATTAATAATAATTGTCTAATATTTACACTTCACCCAGATAAATAAAAACGTTACAATATATATATATATATATATATATATATATATATATATATATATATATATATATATATATTACAATCAAACTTTTAATTCTAAACTGTTAATAAAAAATGATATCGGTCGCCTCTATATATACTCGTATGCCACTGGAACTTAATGGCTAATGGTGCGATTCTGAACGTAACGCGCTATAGCGCGGTAACTACACATCGTTGTACGTTGCAGCGCGCTGTAACTGAGAATTTTACATAACATTCAAAATGTCTATACTGAATATTCCGCTGAATGTAAATGGTCTACAGTGGGTTCTACAGCGCTTACTTAAATTGCAACTAATTTCATCATTATTTTGTGAACTGTCATTAGTGTCATTCTTGTCAACTTTAAGTCTGCAAGATGATGGAAATATGCAATTTGGTTTATATTATGTATTTATTATAATACTTTTTAAATAGAGTGTAAACCAAATCAAATAATTCTTAAACACCTTTCTCAGAAAATCAAAGAAAAGAAAACGTAATATAACAGATGACCAATATGCAATATATGTACCTATATAAGTGAAATGGAGATGTATTATGCGCTTCGCAGTGGAACAAATAATACGAAAATGTACGATAATTATTTAACAAACAAGTGTAAAGATTTGTCCGCAAAGTAATTTCTTTTGGAAATGGGAGCTCAATTATTCATCCTTTTTGTATTATATCTAAATTTTGTGAAGAAAATAATATTTTCTGCGTGCACGTATGTAATTCTCATATGATATCCGGAAATTTTAAAATTTATTTTTAAATTATATCACACATTTTAATTGAAGAAACAGGAATTGGAACAGCCTTAGGAATCCAAAGTATGAATTTAAAGTTGAAAATTATTTTATTGTTTTTTATTTGTCTTGAATCGAACGTTTCGGCAATAAAATTTTCTCCATCATCAGCTATTAAAATTTTTGTACATTACAATTTAAAACAATATAATATAAAAATAAACCACTCACCAACATGGTAATAATATTCTTGTCGTTTTTAACATTATGGATACATAGTTTTAATGTTTAACATGTGATATATAAACAATAATTTTCTAAAGGTAAGTCAGATGACCTCCACAGAAAATACGTCTCCTCCACATGGGAGTCAACGAATTATAACACCAACAAACATATTTGGAAGTGTGAACAACAACCTGTGACAATAGTGCCAACAAAGTGCACTGGATTAAAAATTACTATGTTATTTTTGAAATTTAATTTTTTCTATAATTATGAATAAAACAAATGAAAGTGGGAAGGTGAATCGCACATATTAATGTGTATTTTTAAAAACTAAAATCGATATGTTTCAGCGTTTTTTAAAAAAAAACCGGTTGAGTTTGCTGCACTGTAATAGTAATTTACATTGCAAGACCGTTACTTAGAACTTTACGGGCGAGCACGGTACATAACGAGCGAGATAAAATACCAAGGAATGAAACAAAAAATGTCATTTGCAGGATAGAATGTGGTTCCTGCATGAAGCATTATATAGGGGAAACTTCTCAACCTCTCAAAAACGTATATATCAACACGAATACCATGCAAATAAATTAAACCATAATCATAGTGCTCTAACTAAACATTCATGCGAAACTGAACATAAATTTAAATATATTGATATTGATACTAAAATATTAGATTCTGAAAATTGGTATAACAATAGATTAATTAAAGAAACATTTTACATTAATTCAAATTCACAAAATAATTTAAATTATCAAACTGACTACAAAAACAATTTAAAATATCTAAATCACTTTATTCATAATTATAGAAAAAATTAAATTTAAAAAATAATATAGTAATTTTTAATCCAGTGCACTTTGTTGGCACTATTGTCACAGCTTGTTTTTCACACTTGCAAGTATGTTTGTTGGTGTTATAATTCGTTGACTCCCATGTGGAGGAGACGTATTTTCTGAGGTCATCTGACTTACCTTTAGAAAATTATTGTTTATATATAACATGTTAAACATTCAAACTATGTATCCATAATGTAAAAAACGACAAGAAAATTATTACCATGTTGGTGAGTGGTTTAATTTTATATTATATTGTTTTAAATTGTAATGTACAAAATTTTTAATAGCTGATGATAGAGAAAATTTTATCTCCGAAAAGTTCGATTCAAAACAAATAAAAAAAAATTGTTCAAATAATTTTCAACTTTAAATAATTCATACTTTGGATTCCTAAGGCTGTTCCAATTCCCGTTTCTTCAAACTTTTTAGGGTCCAACTTAACCTCAAAACCTACACATTTTATTTATTATAAAATTACCTTTGATAGTCTTCTCTATTAATAAAATAATAAATAATGGTACATTATTATTCATCTTGTTCAAATTTTATTTAATTTTTAAATAATTTTATAACTGTAAGCCTTCCGTCGAGAGAAATAGCCGACGTAAATTCTACAGTGCCTATGTAAAGTTACAGTGCTTACATCTATGCTCAGAATAGCTTTCCCTACATTTTGTTTACCATGGATTCACAGCAGGGCTTACAGCGCTTGCATCGCTTACATTTGTGTTCAGAATCGAGCCATTAAACGCATCGGCTGTCAGTTCGCTATTCATTAGTGATTAGTTAGCCAAATACAACACTGTTTTTATATCGCAACCAGCGTATTTACTAGACATGGCCCACTGTGACTTTTCTTTTTCCGAAGATGAAGAAGACATTGAAAGGATAATGTTTGTCAACCGTAGAGAATATAAAAGCAAAATCGCTGAAGGAACTGAAGGTTATACCATGAAGTGCTTTCCCGGTGGTGTAAATAGGTGTATGCATAGGGGCCCGAAGACCCAGGGGGGTCCTTCGGCATTATTCGCAAAAAAATGTTAGTTGAAAGCGAATTCGAAATATTGTGTGAGCGAAATTCTAATTTCTCAAGGGGACCATGAGACGTTTTATAGTTCTACTGTATATTTCTTCTACTCGAACGTCCCGGAAATATTAAAAAAAAACAATAAATAACAATAAATTTCTTCTGTCAAAATCAACATGAAGTTAGATATTATCGTTAAACTCTTCATAACGATTACTCGATAACGATATGATTAATAGAATATCATTTTGGCATTTCAACCAAATGCTTAGCGACAGTCGATATCGTTATACATATTTTTAGTAGAAGAGGCCTATATGTCTGGGACGTGGCTGGGATGATAGATCCTAAACACGCGATGAGCAACGAAAACCGTGGTAAAAAGCCATCAAACATGTTTTGTTGTAGAGTGCAAATAATCTAAATATAATGGGGATAATGAGATTCGCTTTTACTCATTCCCTTATTAATCTTGGGAACAGGTAAGGCGACAAAAATGGATACCATTGGTTCGTCGAATGACATAAGTACAGTTGAATTTTATTAAAAATCTGATTACATATTTCTCAAGCACAGAACATGGTTTTGAAGTTTATATATTATATATAATAAAAATAATTAAAAATTTAGTTCAATAATTATAACGTAGGAACAAAATACTTCGATTCAAAATAAGTTATGGGACAATACATATCTGTGTGCCTTTGATAACAATAATGAAAAAAAATATCTATGAAATATACATGCTATTGAATTTAAAATGTATAATATTTATATTTACGATAAATTATTAGTAGACAACTCTATACAAAGCGAACGAAGGAAATCTTTATACTGACCTCGACAAAAATATACGTCAAAGTTCAAGAAACATGTAAGTAAATGGAATACACAAATTACATATTAACTAACGGTTCTCCCAAATAAACGGGAAATATTTTCCAAATTGTCGTTCAGAGACAACTATCGAAATACTGTTATTTTTGTATCGATTTATTTATTTTTTCAACTTTAAATTTTTAATTATTTTATAAGTTCGTTAGGTCACGAGCCGTCACGGGCCACCGGAAAATTTCCTGGTTATTAATATTATAGGATTTTCAGTAAACTCATTTCCTAAATGAGGAAATAGATACATATGAAAAATCTATTCAATCATAAAATATTATTTGTATGAAAATACAATAAGACTAACAATAAAAGCCGAAAACAGAGCACATGTAAATTTTGAATGAGGTTTCTTTATTTAGGTACACTACGTTATCGCTAAGACATATTGCTGAAAATATTTACCTTGAAATAACATTTTTCTACAGTCTATACACAAAGTAGCCATTTGCGCTCTCTTTGTCAACGCAAAATGTCACTTTGCCGCTCATGCGCGACAAAGTAGAAAAAACGCTCGTTGTTTAAATTTCTAACTATAGAATGTTTAGAAATGTCACTTGTCTAAATTCTTAACGGCAACGTTTAGTCAAGAACTAATGGCACTGTAGTTACACATTTACCACCTTCATAAGTCAGTCAGTATAACTGCTCTGTCGGTATATTGCACAAGCAAACAAAATGCCGCACTGCTGTGAAAATAAAATACGGCATTCATTTACAAAAACGAAAGTATAAAATGCTTAGATTAGATTGAAGCAATAGCTCAAGAAGAATGAAAAATGACGATAAATTAGAATTAAATATAAAATAAATTGTGTGAACAGTTGTGCTGTCACCTACAAAAGTTTGGCGTGAACGCTCCCAATGGACATTCACTTTTTCACTGCACTAGTTTAATGTACTTGAAACAAACAAATTTTTGTTATGGTGGAAGATCCCATTGTGGCGACCGTAGAAAAAATCTTGTGTGTGTTTCGAGCGCAAATGGACATTGTCGATTTCGAGAGAATGCCGCGCGACGCAGAACAATCTCTCAATCGACAATGTCCCATTTTGCGCTCTTAATACACAAATAGCTGTTATATAACTTACTGAAATAGGACTTGTCGGAGAATGTAGGACGTAGGACAAACATAAACAGTGGCTATTGTAGAACTGTCCTGCCGTAAGTAGGACAGTTGGCAACCTTTATAATACACGGGAAACATAAATCCGTTAGTGAAAGAAATTTCTTTTGTCTCAAAACAAATCCTCATTATAAGAAAGCGAACACCGCCTACGTATTCCAAGCTCATTGTATAGATTTTTCTTAAAGTATTGAAGTGCTAATTCTCAAGCCGATTTATTTTGGTACAGGAAAAGTTTTTATCCGCGAGACAACCTTTGTTTGCTATGGTAATCAGGAAAACAGGGAAGAAATTCTTACTTTAGAATTAATTCAAAGTGATTATTTAAATGAATAGTCGGTAGGTACATAGACTTGATATATTTCTTAGAACGTGTAAATCAACCTGTACAAGAATCTTAATGTGTGCATATTTAATCTGATGTTGATTGTTCGGTTTCTTTTGAAGAAGAATAGCAGTAAGTGATAGAAAAAATAAAATAAAATTACAACGCGTTGCAAGTTAGAAGAAATTGTATGAAAAATAATTTAATTTAAATATTTCACTTGTATTTATATATTTTTTGACAGTCATATGTGAATATTTTTAGTATTTACTTACTGATAGTGTTAGATTTATAGCAAATCATTTCAATTTATTGATTTGCACTCAAACACTCACAAGGAGGACGACGTGATGGAGAAATAATGAAACACCCCTGTTTCTTTTCGAGCTTTACGCCTTACGAACGCGTGATTTTATTAGAAAATACAAGATTTGTGTCCTTTTGAATACTTATTTACCCGTGAATGAATTCCAGCAGTTTAGGGAAAAAGCAGATATTTTACAGTTTTTGTAAATGGTGCAGGCGACGCTAGAGCACAATTAAAATGATAATGAAAACACGTTGATAGACTTAAGTAAAGTACCATATCACGGGTGACATGGCGACACCTATCTCCAAACAAAATTACAATTGCTCATGGACAAAAAGTCTTAATTAACTAGTCATAGTGTTTATAGTTTTCGAGATTCCAATGTTGGCAATTGAAAATGGGATGTACTGATAAATTACAGGTTCATGACGTCTCTAGAGTTAATGATTAATTAACAAAATATGTATGTGTATTGTGTATGTATGATAACGTGACGGCGTGGAAATAGTGTAGACGAATGTTATTAATTAATTGTGTGGTGAAGGAAAGAAGGTTTTCGAGTGCAAAGTACAGAAGGCCATAAGGGTTGAATGAATACTGTTGCAAATATACATGCGTGGGTAGGAATATTTGCCAAATGTTGCTAAATGCTAAATGAATGCAGTGTCCGTATCACCCCACTTTGTGTTTGTGGGAATATTACTATAATTTGAAGATTGTTATTGTTGGTAGTTCGCTTAGAATTTGAAGTGTTTTCCCTTGCTCTACAACTTGAGATTGCCATTTCTGAGCAGAGATAAATATGAATCCATTAGTGAAATTAAGAGCATTACAATATAGAACAACAGGTAGGTAGGGGTAGGGATGAATTTATAACAATGCTCTGATATTCAATCAAGAAGAACAAAAGCTTCAAATTATGCTTTTGAATTTTTTACCATTTTATAATGGAACAGTGATCGAGTGGATAAGCGATAAGTAACAGGTTGTTCGATTTCAGATTTAAAGTGCTCTTCTCATATAAATTTATGACTCCACGTAGACATGAAATACCAAGAGTAATAATTCGATATATTTTTCATAGACAGATTGTAGTACAATTATTGCTAGGAAGCACATAACATTTCACACAAAAACATAAACTCAGAATATAGTTAATAGGTACTTGATTTTTTTTTATTAAAAGGTCTCACCCTATGTATTTAGAATGCAAAAAAATAACTATATCTTTTCAACTTTAAATTCAGGAAAACTAATATCAATTTCAGAAAAAGAAACGTCTATTTCAGAAAAAGTTAATTCAATTTCATAGAAAATGACATCAATAACAGAAAAAAATCGATTAAATTGTGCACTGCTTTACACTTAAAAATGGCAGTAATTGATTATTTGTCACAATACTCAGTTAATAATAAATAAATAATTCAGTTAAATTTTGTAGCAAATAAGTACATACAAAATCACAATATCAATTCTAGAGTAGGTATCACAATATCCATTTAATTGATCAATTTAATGGGCGTATTATGGTCAAAACTGTAAGTTTTAAATCTGTAAATAGTGAATAAAATCGCAGCGATACAACAAGTTTTGTGTACAATTTTATATTAATCAACAAAAATAGATTTGGTTATGTCAGTTTTTAGATTTACAGTTTTAACTATAGGAAATAAAATAAATAAATAAATATTACATCACGGCGTATTACCCATTGCTGAGTGTGCCAATCTGCTTCGTACACAGATGTCGGTAATGATGATGACATATTTGTACCGTGCGGACGTTTACCAGGCGTCACCTCACGGGCACTCATTGCTGGCGTGGAGAATGCACCACAGGGGTCAATTTTGTGCCATTTAAAATTCGAAATATTTGGCGTCGGTCGGGATAGAACCCGGTTCCCCAGATTCGCGACCAGACACTCAGGCACGCGGCCACGAGACTATAGAACGGTGATAAATTTAATATTTCGTCGGAAGATTTTTTGTAGTGGGAGTGGGACTGGGTTTATAATATAAAAGAAGAGAAAACCGTAACATCGAATAGATTATCTTTAAAATCTGTATATTCAGCGTCTGTATATTGACACCAAAAAATATTATTATTTTATTTTATTCATTATTGTAAGCTGTAAATGAGCAATGAATTTTTATCTTTCTTTATTCGTTTTACCAATATGTTTAATTTAATCGTTACCAATGCTTTTTTTGTATTTAATATTTAAATTTAAGTATTTTTCTATATATTTGTGTCACAATGTCAACATTATGACGTCATACAGATCAGTTTTGCTAATACATTCCAGCTTTATTTTATGAGATTATGATACACGTGTATAAGTGCCTTTAAAGCACTAAGTACTTACAAAGTTCAAACTTGTGCGTACTTCAAAGGGTAGCTTATTTACTTGTATCATTCTAATACTAAAGAATTTCATTCACTATCTATAGTTATATATAGAAAGAGACTTAAATATAAATATTAACTACAATTTTTTTTTTAAATTGACCAGTTTCAGGTTGCTATTTTTCCTCTATTACACACACGGTAACGATATATAATGTAATTCGCAGATGTTTTTTGTTTATGATGATAGTGCCACCAAATAGGCTATATAAACCCATGTCTTATTAGTCATGCAAGACTCGTATTCTCAGAATTTACCATGCACTTTTTTGTATCAAGTAGTCGAGTTTTCCTGAATATTTTAAATTAAAGTATCATATTTTTCAATGTCAAAATCATCTAAATTTCCAGTTATTGCTTTTATGATATTTCCCAGTCCATTAATGATTGCATGCTTTTTCCTATTGTTATTTTCATTATTATTCCCGTATATTATATGTATTCGATTATTTAAATTTTGAAATTCTATTATTAAATAATTCACTAATGTTTTAGTCTCGAATTTTATTGGTTCAGGTAACTTATTAATTTTGTTTATTGTATTATTATTATTATTATTATTATTATTATTATTATTATTATTATTATTAATATTATTATTTACATTTTTATTTTGAAGTACAATAGTAGATTTTAAATTATTTAAATTTATGCCATATTATAGATATTTCTCGTATGAAGAGATATACGCATTTTCTAATTGTATTAAATTCATAATTTTGTTAGGATTTTTTATTATACTGATGTCCCGTATTAATGGAAATCTGAAACAAAAAGTTATAATTTGAATTTGTCTAGTTTTACTTTTCTTATTTGCTGTTTCCCGATTATATTTCCATTTTCAATTTTTTTTTTCATATGAAGGTTTTTTTATATTTTGTTATTATTCTTCGATTTTGTTTTAGATACGCATGTTCTTTATTAATATTTATTTACAGTTTAGGTTTAAATCTTTTGTTTTTATCTTAATTAATTTTATTATGTACTTTCTTATTTTCATCTTCTTTATGTTTTAAATAACTTTTCAGTTTTTCTTGTACCGTTTTTATTTTTTGAGACTAAATATTAAAATAGTCTTTGCCAAATATAATTTCTTGTGGTGTTAATTTTGTAGTAGTATTTATACTATTATTGTAGGCATACATTACATTTTCTAAAATTTTGATTATATTAGAATTTGGGTTTTGTTTAAACATTATTCTCAAATGCTCGAATAATGTAAAATGGAATCGTTCTATTTGATTAGACTTTGGATTGCCAATACTTGTGATGTGTAAATTTATTCTATTATTATAACAGAAAATTTTAAATAGGGAATTAACAAACTCTTTTCCAGGGTCACAATTTCTTTTTCTGTTTGTGTTTTTAATGGGCATATTTTTGCAAATTTTGAAAATTGATCTAAAATAGTAAGATAATACTTTTGATCTAAATTTAATAAATCTATATTTATGGTTGCACTTGGTGTTTCAGTAAGAATATCATTTAAATGAATAGGTTTCCTGTCGTATTTGCAGGTTTTACAAGTTTCACAACTGTTTATGAAGTTTAATAGAATCTACCATTTTGGGCCGATAATAATAATAACAATAATAATAATAATAATAATAATAAAAATAATAATAATAATAATAATTATAATAATAAAATAATAATTTAAAATGTTTTTTAATAATTTGATCATTATTTATTATTACTTCAAATCGTTGTTTTTCAGTATTAAATAATTGAGTTATTTTTATATCGTACTTATTCCCTACATTGAATATAATTTGATTATCGGCTACATTTATTCGATTTTCTAGAAATTTTCGAGCGCTGAATAAATTGTTTCGTTTAAATTACTATTATTGTTAATAATTGAAAGGACATCGTTCTCGTCTGTTTCACTGTTTAGATAATTATTTTCTAGTTCATAAATATTATTTAAGTATTTTAGTAGGTCTTTTTGTTCTAATTTGTCTAAGCCACGTGACAGATAATGAATGTTAATTTAGAATATATCATTTTTACCTCCCGCTACCCTTGGTAAGCGAGGTATAAGGATCGTGTGTGTGAGTGTGTGTCAGTGTGTGTGAGTGTGTGTGTGTGTGTGTGTGTGTGTGTGTGTGTGTGTGTGTGTGTATGTGGATCCTCCACTGTAACTCAAAAACTATCACTCAGATAATTTTGAAACATTGTATTTCGAACTTTTTCTGTAATGGAAAGAGCCCATTAGATTTTGGTGTAAATCGGATAACCGGAAAAGGCACTTTACAAGAAGCTCAAAATAGTTATTCTTCAAATAATTCCTTTAAATGTTATTTTTTCGAGATTTATGTTATTATAAAAATTAAAGATTATTAAATTTTCTATATATTTGCATAATACTTTTTCTATATATAATATGGATAAATTTATAAAATTGTCTATAATTAAAATCTTAGAATCTACGCTTTAAACAAACAAAAAGCCGTTATTCAAATGTATGTAACTGACAGATAAATGTCACTATCAAAGATATAATCATTTTAGAATAATATTAGTAACGTTTTAAAAAGAAAAAATAAGTAAATAGAACAATAGAAAAGGAATTGCATACAGTTTTCAGCACAAATAAATATGTAGGTATGTATTTAGATTAATAAAAATTAACGATTCACAAAAATGTTTAAGTTAATCCTCATTTTTGGATCAGTGAATTCTATTTTATCACGGTATTTAAAATTTAATCTTCATTTTATTATAGCTCCGGTTGCTCAATGGTTAGAGCAATGTCTTATGCCATCAGTGCCCTCGAGGCTCTGGGTTCGAATCCCACTAAAGCAATGATGTGGGGGAATGTGAACCCACTCTGTAATTGGGATTTAATCCTGTTGAGGGGTTTACAAAAAAGGTAGTTACTTGGATTAGATTAGAATATATTTTAAGAAATAAACTGTCAAAATTAGAGTAAAATTCGCTAATCCAAAAATAAGTATTAGCTTAATCTTTTTTGTGACTCGGGTTGTAAATGACAGGAGGTATTGCGTTGGCCACACCAGATTTTTTATTAAATAATCACGTAGGTAATTTTGTTAATGAATTTTGAAAAAAATTCTTATTACACTGTTCGCAGTAATTCTCTTTTGAGAATAAATGAAACATAATTTTGTCATTTACGTTTTGTATAATAATATTAGAATTATTTGTATAATTTTCACAGAATTTGTTATTATCAAATTTATCATTTATCTGTTTTACCAGCCCTTTTCTGAATTTACAATCTTTCAATATACAATGTGCAAAATTTTTTGTGCTTGTTACATCTCCTTTTTTATAATTAATTTGAAAAGATTCACGTATTCAGCTAAGAAAATCTGCAACTTTATTAGTTTTACCGGGAACATATTCTATATCGAAATTATGTACCAAAAGTTCAATTTTCCATCTCATCAGTTTTTGATTTGCATTTTTCATATTAAATAACCAAACTAGATGTATATGAAAAGTTCTGACGATAAATTTTCTTCCATATAAATAATATTTGAAATTTTTTATCGACCAAACAATAGATTTTAACTCTTTTTTAACAGTAGATTAATTTTGCTCTTGTGAATTAAAAGTTTTTGAGGCATAGCAGAGTGGTTTTTCGCCATCTGCAAATCTTTGTGAGTATGCTACGCATAGCATAATTACTTGCATCGGTTGTCAAAATAAATTGTTTATTGAAATCAGGAGATTCTAAAATAGGAATTTTGATTTTTCGAAAGCGTCTGTACAGTTTTTATTAGTAATATCAATTTTCTTATTTTTTTCTTAAACAGTCTGTAAATGGTTTTGTCAGGTTAGCAAAATTTGGAATGAAGCGTCTGTACCATGAAAGTTTCCTAAAAAATGATTTTATTTTATTTGTCGTTTTTGGAATTGTATTTTTTTTTTGTTTATAGCTTCTATTTTTTACCATTCGGTTTAAACCATTTTCTGAGATTACAAAGCCTAAATATTCAATTTCTTTTTTGAAAATTTGTCGATTTGAATTTTTTAATTGGCTTGTTTTAATTTTTCTAATATTTTCTAAATGTTTGCTTTCCGTGTTGCCAAAAATTACTATATCATCCATATATACCAAACAACAATTTCCAATTTGTTCATCTAATACTTCATTCATACAACGTTGAAACGAGCATTCATTAAGCCAAAGTGCATTCTTAAAAATTCATATTGTCCCGTTGCAGTGGAGAAAGCTGTTTTTTCAATGTCTTTATCTGCAATTTTTATTTGGTGAAAGCCAGAGTGTAAGTCGATAGTTGTAAATAATTTTGGTTTACAAATTTTATCTAATAATGTGTCAATATTTGTAGGTGGAAATTTGATCTCTTGTTTTTTGATTTAGTTTCCTAAAATCAATTACTAAACGAGTTTCTCTTTTCCCGGAGGCGTCTAATTTTTTCGGAACTATCCAAATAGGACTATTATAAGGAGAACGTGATTTTCGTATAACCCCTTCTTGTAATAGTTTTTGTACGTGTTCCTCGATCTCTTTTTCGTAAATTTGTGGGAGACGGTAATTATTTGATGTATCGTTATTTGTATAGATTTCATGTTGCACGTGTGATTTACAACTTAATATCTCATTTTCTTTTGGAAATAGAATGTCATATTCCTTTATTAATTTATTTATTTTATTTTTTACATTACTATTTTTATTTATTTATGTGAATCTCTAATTTGTACAAAGTTATCTTTTACATTTTTTGTTAAATTTTCTATTTTCAATTTTGTATTTCCAATTATTATTTCGTCCTTTTCGAAATCTAATTTTGTCTTATGATCACGCATAATTTTTATACCAAAGAACATGTTACAATTATTATGGAAAGGCAAAACATGAAATTTATATGCTATAGCAAAAATTTCTAATTAAACTATTTCTTTACATTCTACTTTCTGGCTAGATGTTCTAAATGTCATATATTCTATTTCAGTCTTTACGTTTAAATTTTTTACCATGTCTGGAGTTATTAAATTAATATCTGAACCAGAATCTATTAATATATTCAAATCATTATACTTAATTATTGGAATAGTTTCACAGTTTGTAAACATTATATGTTTTTGTCGGGAAAGTTTTAATATACCTGTAAAAAATTATTTATATTTTATGTGTCCTGTTCTATATCCTCTTCATTATATTCGTAATCATCAAAGTTCTCGGAATTTTCAAAATTCTCGCTTAATTCATCATTTTTGAAATCATTTTCGTCTAAGTTTTCACTGCAATAATTTCTTATATTATAGAACGACATAGGTTGTGTGTTTCGTGTTTGCGTTGACATCGGTTGTGGTTTATATTTTCTGGTATTTTAAATTCTTTTAATATTTCGTCGTACTATTCTTTTAGGTCTTGAAGGGTTAGAATTTTGAGGGTTAAATGGTTTAGACGGGAAATTTGTATGTGATGTGTTACAGACATGTTTTGTTATACGGGGTTTTAATAAATTTTGAGCATAATTAAATTCGTTGTTAAATAATTGCTCTACTGCTTCAAGGGTCTTTGGGTTTTTATTTATAAAACTTCCTCGTACAGTGAAAGGTAGCAAAGAAATGAAATGTTCAACAATTAATTGTTGGAAGTTAGGTATATTTTAAAACTTTCTTTGCATCTTCGGGGTTGCATTTATGAGAGAGGTTTTTGATTTGACCATTTGAAATTTACTTTTGAAAATATTCAAACTATGTTCGATAGTGTTTATGCTATTTGGATTCATTAGTTGTCTAATTAATGTAAAATATGTAATTCTATCTTCAAAATTGGTTTGTAGATGAGATTTTATCTCATTCCATGTTTCGAATTCATTACTTGAAAAAATATATTGGGCCTTGTCAGTAATTTTTGACTTAATTAAAGAAAATAGAAAGCTTTGTTGTACAACGCTCAGATTACTTTGAGCTGCTAATATATTCAATTTATCCACTTCACGTAGGCATGTAGTGTGGTAATATCTTTACATCTTCATTATAGGATGGCAGTGCGTGTATTTTATTTTAAAATCAGAGAATGACAACCTTCTTTCTGTCTTGTTAAAATTATTTGGATTGTTGGAGATCAAATTCCATTGTGTGACAATTAAACATAACATGGACCTTGACAACACTGACATATTAGATAAGAAAAATAATTATAATAAACGGTCCTTTTTAGAAATGTATCACATACAAAATACGAATAACACAATGAATAAAAAAACTGATATTGACAACCTGAGCCCGATTTAATGCAACTTATTCAAACTTGTTAACAAAAACAGATTACTTCAAAATCATGATACTACAACTTGAGCGTCGACAAGGTTGAAACCAGTTCAAATAAAAATCACTTTAAATTTACCGCCCTTTTCACACCGGTCCGGTACCAACACAATTTTTCAAAACAAAATATAACTTGTAAAATTGCGACGAATCAAAAACCATGTGCTTTTGTCATAATTAATATAAGCTCTATCTTTATGACATTGTAAACCAAATGTATAGTTCAAATTCTTTTATTTTTAAGTAAATCAATGACTTTCAAATAACTTCAAGAAAACGTAAGTTCCTTTAAATCAAATTATTTTATACATTGTAAAATTATTTGTATTTCAACTTCAGTGTTCTGATGAAGTGTACAATTCAAATACACGAAAGCTTGACAGATTTTAAAAGAATCTACTAAAACAAATTTAAGCCCAGAAAACATCCCACTGATATACCCACTAAAATTTATCTATATATATATATATATATATATATATATATATATATATATATATATATATATATATATATATATATATATATAGTTAGCGCCATTTTGAATTATGCAAGTATTATGTTTAATTACTTCTCTCTTTAATTTTTAATTTCAGCTTTAAATTGAATTACATGATCGTATATTTATTAAATGACTGTTCATTTGATTATCAGTCAGTTGTGCTAGTGTTTTCGAGTGCTATGGTTTTGTGGTTATTATGTGTGGTTACTCTCACGCTGCGGTGTTGAGAAAGAGTTGTTCTGCGGTTCAACTGTTCCCTCGCTTGCGGGCTGAGGAAGAGTCTACAGTGCGGCTGGGACTATCTCATTCTCTGCGAAGATGAGACTGAGTGCTCTCACGCTGCGGTGTTGAGAAAGAGCTGTTCTGCGGTTCAGCTGTTCCCTCGCTTGCGGGCTGAGGAAGAGTCTACAGTGCGGCTGGGACTGGTACCTAATCCTATCCTAATCCCAAAGGTTGGGCTGAAGCCTGGAGCATTTATGGGAATTCTAAGTACTCACTGAGAATATACTCATCCATTTTTTTTCTTTTGCAGACTATTGGCGCTCGTGGGGAGTAGTGTGGACCATCCGGAGATTGAGGATTGGAAGATTTATTTATTTATTTTTTTGAGATATTTGTAATTGTTTTCTATTATGTAATTTAGTATTCTTTACAATATATATATATATATATATATATATATATATATATATATATATATATATATATATATATATATATATATAAAACTATACATCTACAAAAATAAAAAAATAAATTTTAATGCAGATTACACTTAAAAGAAATTTTGTTTCACTACGCTAACAAATTTAAAAATAATGAATTCCTTACGTGCTAAGTTCACAAATCTCTCACGAGACGTCAGCTACTGTGAATTTTTTCTCGCATAGGCACAAGGCTCATTAGGGTACCTTTATAACCAGCGTATGGACATGGGCCAAGATCGCCGCCATTGTCGGTAATTCATTTCCCTATTTATTTGTAATAAATGTGATATAATATTAAAAATAATATTAAATAATCACACTGTGAATTTATAAAGGTAATATAAATTAATTTATTTAAGAGATACACAATTATAATTATGACATACATTCAGAGGTTATGTAGAATATATGATATGTGTTGTTATTATCACATCTAATTTAATATCACTAGTTCTTATTTACATAATAATTATATATTTTAAACTTACCTTTTAAAATTTTTAATGATTGTGCTTAATATTGGCAATTTATAGTTGTTTTCAATATGTCAGTAATCATGATGAGATCTTAACAAACTACACAAGTAAATAAAATAAAAATATTACTTACACTTTAAATACATATTAAAATGATATGTAAATGCGTTTTTCATCAAAATAAAACAAATAGCCAGGAAAATATATAATCATTTGCGAAAGAACAACACATATAACAGACGGGCCGGTAATGGCGGACGAAACGTGAACCACACCATGGCCATACCCTGTTATAAAGGTACCCTAAGGCACATGTGAAGTGTAACCATCTAGCGTCTATCTTGAGAAATAACCAGGGTCTCCAGGGCCGGATAAATCATAATCGGATTTTTACATTTCAACCGTTTTAAACATGTAATACTTTTGGTTTTTAATTACAAGATAATGTAAATTTGACTTTTATATTTATTATTAGGCTACTTACATTTTTAATAACGTTCATTCATCAGTCTCTAGATCAATGTTTCTCAACTATTTCTCATCGCGTATACCTGTAAAATTGCAGATAATTTTACGTGGACCAGTAATGTGCTGTGTGACCAGAAATTTATTTTATTTCAACTAATTATAGAATTAAAAATAATATACTTGTTAAATATTAACAGAATTCGAAAAAATACAGTATTTAAACTTGTGTGACATCACTGTTACGTCATTCGCTCTCACTGATTAAGTTAAAAAAAATTCGACCAAAACAGCATTAAAATTTCTGACGTCATCACTTTGCAGTAATAGAAGTACAATCAACGAGAGCGAGAGCGTTTTTCTTGAATTCTATTTATATTTAACAAATTTGAAAAAATACGGCTATGTTATTTTAAAGTCTATATTAACAATATATTAGTACTTTGTCTAAATTCCACCAAAGTCACATACTCCATTATATATGGCTTAAATGTTACCCGCAATTATCTGTGCTAAAGATAGTACGTCAGATATTTTTCTGCGGAGAGGTAAATTATTTTCACGAACTTGAGAACACAGAATTATACTTCATTCGACCTGAGGTATGTACAACGTTGCGGTTTTATGCGCTACTGCTATCAAATGAAATGTATTTTTGACGTTTTGTTTACCAGTCGTCGGGATTTTGCTCTACTTACAGCCCACACATGCTTTTTTATCGCCCGAAAGTGTTACTTTACCGCCCGCATGGCTATTTTACCGCCCGGATGGCTATTTTACCGCCCGCATGTGCTACTTTACCGCCCGCAGTGTGCAATCTTTCAGTTTACGCCATGGTGAGTAAGATGGAATAAACTATTTTTAAACAGTTGTGCGTAAATATATCTGATATATTTTGGAAAGTATAATTACTACAATCTAGAATTAAAACATAGCTAAGAAAATTGTATTCTTTGTTCATAGGTGGCGAGAAGATGCCTAAATTAGACCAGTTTTCTATAGATACGAGTAGCTATATAGCTACTGACAAAAACAAACATTAGTCCATTACTATGAACTCGATGTGGTATTAAAAAAAACTTTCTACCTTACTTTTTTCATTCAATTTAAATGAATAAATATTAGAAAATGTAGGTTAAAAATATATCATCAAGGCATATTAGCCATTGCTGGGTGGTCAATCTGCTTCGTACTTAGAGTTCGGTAATGATGATGACGTGTTTGTATCGTGCGGGTGTTTATAAGCTAATCCTTATTTTTGGATTAGCGAATTTTACTCTTAGGTCCGGGCCACACTATGCGTTTTAGCGGGCCCGGTAAAACCGCATCCGGTTAAACGGGATGGATCGTACAGCGTCCACATATATCCCGCTAAACAGGACGCAATGACAACCCGATTCAGACACAGTTGGACCAACATCTGATCAGTGCAGAGCCCAAATAGTATACCTTGTCTATTGAAAAACAAAACTAGACCCTTGTGAACGCTCGCATTATCTCCAATGTGTTGTAGTTGTCATGCGGCAAATTCACCGTCCCGTCAAACCGCAACATGCTGCGGTAGTATCCTGCAACCGGAGCGCAACCGCATCGGTGTGGACGAATTCATTTAAAACAATAAGTTGTTGTTTTCCCGTTAAACCGGTCCCGCCAAAACGCATAATGTGGCCCGAGCCTAATTTTGGCAGTTTATTTCTTAAAATATAGTCTAATCCAAGTATCTATCTTTTTTGATAATAAAATGAAGATTAAATTTTAAATACCGGGATAAAATAGAATTCACTAATCCAAAAACTTTTTTGCAAATCGTTAAATTTTATTAATCTAAATACATACCTACATATTTGCATATGCTGGAAACTGTTTTGATTTCTTTTCCTATTGTTCTCTTTACTTTTTTCTTTTTAAAACGTTACTATTAATAATTTAAAATGATTAATTCTTTGACAGTGACATTTATCTGTCAGTTACACACATTTGAATAACTGCGTATAAAAAGTATTACTACAAATTTGTAGAAAATTTAATAATCTTTAATTTTTATATTAACATTAATGTCAAAAAATAACATTTAAAGGTATTTTTCGACGAAAAACTATTTTGAGCTTCTAGTAAAGTGCCATTTACGGTTATCCGATTTACACCAAAATATAATGGACTCTTTCCATTATAGAGAAAGTTCGAAATATTTTTTGAATGATAGTATTTGAGTTAGAGTGGAGGATCCACACACACATATACGCACAGACATCATCGTGGAAATGTTAAAATTGGATTCTACGGACCTTAAAACGTGCTCATTTACTAAAATCTCGATATGCAATTTTTAGCACGATCCCTATACCTTCCTTACCAAGGGTAGCGGGAGGTAAAAACTATGAAAACTTTATATACCATTGTTTCAAAAACATACGTATAATAATATTAATTGAACTGTTATAAAAATAAACAAAATTTGTATGTAATTTTAATTTACTTGCTATGCTGAGCCAAAACAAACAAATCACGATTCTCATGTAATTGATACGAATGTAATTGTTTTTGATTTCAATTTTTAATTTAAAATTACCAGATAAAATTTACGCTCAGGTGGAAATTGTTTTGACAGGATCAAGATCAAAAAGGTTCTGATTAAAAGCTTGTCAACTTCTAACATTTTAATTACGTGGCAGAATGAAATAATCTTTTCCAAATTTATCTTTTGATCTATAAGAATTAGATTTATTTTATTATGAAACAGAGAAGAGCGAGAGTTAGAACTTTGTCCGTTTGATTGAATATATTCTTAAGCATGGGACCGGAAATTTGGTATCCATGCCTACATAATAATGAAATTTTCATACAATATCCGTTCTGTAACATTTTATTTGGGCACAATCTCTTTGAAAATTATACATTTTTGTAGAATTTATGTACCGTAAAATTAAAATGCAGATGAATTTTTTTTTTTCATTTTGTTTTTAAAGTATATTTATTCTTTTATTTTCATTTATTTTTAATTTTCTCAGCATATTTTTATGTATGCCGTTACGAAAAGATATAAAAATGTTATATAAAATACCAATTATTGACATCACTTATGCATGTGACATAGGCATTTTACGTGGGAAAACAGTTCTTCTCGAATATTATCTGTCCCGTAAATCTTTATTTTAATGTTTAGAGCATAATATTCTGGATTTTTTGGTGTCAATAATAATTAAATTAAGAGACGTGGAACAAACAGATCTAGTATTTTATTATTTAAATATTATGAAATTTTTATTTATTTATTTTTCTCGTTACTTTTTATAAATTTGGCTGATGCACATGAAATTATGAAAGACGCGAACAACAACCATGCCTTATCCGGGATTCGAACCCAGGATCCTTGGAGCGTGAAGTGAAAGCTCTACCGCTACTTCACCGAGGTCGGGATTATACAAATATATGTACGCCAGATTAACTATCAAATCAAGTAACATGACAAAAAGTGGAATTTTCAAGGGCACAAATTCTAAATTGTAGACACCAAAAACTCCAGAATTTTATGTATTTCAGGTATACAGTGCACTCGCGCTAACGTGAATATTGCTTAACATAAACTTTTGCATAACATGAATACCTAAATTTAAGTATTAGCTACTGTCTAACGTGAAAACTGCATCTAGGTAACTTGAACAGCTGTTATATTATGTGCGTAGTTATCATGTGCGTTGTTAGGGGATTCACCGCAAGTTCTCTTTGAGACTGCTGCTACAACATTATTATACAGGTCTTGTAGTGTGTGTACCTTGTTGAAATGGCAGCAAAAAAGCCGAAGTGCTTAACGTTAGTAGAAAAAAAATTCAATTCTTGAAGAATTAGGCAAAGGTGTCACAAATACATATCTGGCTCAGAAATACGGTGTTGCTAAATCAACAATATGTGCGATTAAAAAGAAGAAATACTTAATTCTGCAAGTAATAAAAAAAAATCGTTTTCTGGTCCCAGTAAGCGGAAAACTCTCAAATATGCAGCAGAGCCTTTAATGGAACACAAAATTTTCTCAAAAAACTCCATGATAGTGAAAGTGAATTCAATGCAAGTGACGGCTGGTTAAACAGATTTAAGAAGAGATACGGAATTCGTTGAAAATTTCGGGGGAAAAACTATCATCTCAACCTGGCGTTACCATTTAAAGAACATCTTCGTGCCAAAATTGAGGAGTTCCAACTTTGCAACGATCAGATTTATAACGCGGATGAGATAGATTTATTTTAGAAAATTTTACCTGTAAAACGTATGTGTCATCAGATGAATGGTGCACCAGGTATGAAAACCGAAAAACAGGGAATCTCTTTCTTAGCTTACACAAATGCGACTGGTCGTCATAAGTTAAAACCCTTAGTTATTGGAAAAGCGAAAAATTCACGTTTTAAAATTTGTCTTGCAACGGTGATTAGATGCATGCAGCTGGGATGACAGTGTCGCTATTTAAAGAGTGGTTTCATAAAAAAGATATTCCTCAAGTAAAAAAATATTTAATGAACAGAAATTTACCAATTAAGGTTTTATTACTTTTTTGATAATGCACCCAATCATCCGCCGGAAAATGAATTAAGAAGTGAGGACGGCAGCATTTATATAATGTACATACCCCCAAATGTTACACCGCTCATTCACCCAATGGACCAAAATGCAGTCAGAATTACAAAACTATTTTATCGAAAACACCTATTGACTTCTGTTGTAAAAAATTCTGGGAATTTGGTTGATGCTCTGAAAGAAATTATCCTCGGAGATGCTGTTACAAATCTAGCCATTGCATGGAGCAATTTAGAACCAGAGGTGATTAGAAAATGTTGAATTAAAATTGTATCCTTTGAAGATGAGAAAGAGAACGACGAGGATAATATTCCTTTCAGTGAATTAAAAAATATGTTGGTTCCAGATGAAATTACAGCGACTATTATAAATCTTTTAAAGGATTCCAATGCAGAAGAAAATATCTCCCCCGAAGATATAATGACATGGAACGAAGATAATTTATCTGGTGAATCTGTTGAATTACTATTAGAAGATGAAAGTGATGACAGTTTGGAAGTGGCAGAAAAGAAAAACAGTTTCTTCAGAACAGGCTGTGCAGGTGTTAAATCAAATTATTCAATGGACTGAAGAACAAGAACTTGGGTTTTCAGATATTTTCGTTCTTAGGAGATTGCGCGAAAAGGCCGTTCGATTTAATTTGGAAAAATATGTAAACAATCTACTTTAACTACTTTTCTATTTAAAAATGTAGAGAAAGTAAAATAAAATAAATGAAAAATGTTACATAGGTGTTAATTTATACTTAAAACCTCATCCCGTTAATATGAACAATCGCGTAAAGATGAATACACTTGGTTTTAATTAGTTCACGTTAGCGCGAGTGCACTGTAATGCATTCCATACAATTTTACGGGACGGATAATATTTAAAAAATAGTTATTTACATAGCAAGTACAGAAAGTATACTCTCTGTACAAGATACGAACAGTATTTTTTGTTAAATCACGAGAAAGATGGTACTACTCGCTATAAAGCACGACTTTGTGCTAGAGGTTTTCCTCAACGGGCAGAAATCGACTAGAAAGAAACGTTTGCACCTGTAGTACGTTACGAGTCGGTTCGAACATTACTGGCGATTGCAGCTAAAGAGGATTATGAAGTCTCTCAATTTGACGTCAAAACGGCGATCCTGTATGGAGACCTGGACGAAGAAGTCTACATGGAAGCACCTAAAGGTATCACCGTAGAGAAAGACATTGTATGTAAGCTAAATAGATCATTGTATGGTCTCAAACAATCATCACGATGTTGGAATTTAAAATTTGACAAATTTCTGAAATGTTTCAACTTTAAACAGTGTACAGCCGATCCGTGTTTATATAATGGTACGTTTAACAATAATTTAGTTTTTCTGGCTTTGTATATCGACGACGGACTTTTGATTGCAAAGTCAAAAACAATATTTGATCATATTATGCTTGAACTTAAAACTACTTTTGAAATAGTAGAGGGAAAAGATGAGTTTTTCATAGGCATGCAGATTGACCGCAATCGCGAAAATAAAACAATTTTTATTTATTAACAGGCGTACACTGAGCGAATTTTTAAAGGTTTCTCTACGTTCGACGCAAATTCTGTTTGTGTTCCAGCAGATCCGCATGTTGTATTATGTTCAAATAAAAATGATAATGCAAAATTTGAACAATTTCCCTTTCGTGAAACTATTGGAAGCTTCATGTACTTGTCAATAATTGGTAGACCAGACATTTTTTATATAGTTGGGAATTTGAGCAGATTTTTAACAAGTTATCAGAATGAACAGTGGCAAGCAGTCAAACGTTTGTTCAGATATTTGAAAGGGAGTTCTCATTTTGGAATAATGTACTGCGGAAAATCTGATGATGTTATCTGCATATTCAGACACTGATTATGCCGGTGATCTGGATACACGCAGATCAACCTCTGGCTACATTTTTAAATTGTCAAATGACCCAATTTCTTGGTCATCAAAACGACAGAGAATGGTGTTACTCAGTACTACAGAGGCAGAATTTGATGCTGTCAGCGTAGGAACTAATGAATTAATTTGGTTGCGGCGATTTTTTGTGAAATCGGATATTTACATGATTCCCGCACTAAGTTATTTGTTGATAATCAAACTTCTATAAAGCTAACAAAAAATCTGGAATTCCATAAAAGAATGAAACATGTAGATATCCGGTACTATTTTATAAGAGATGTTTATAAAAATGGCGACTAAGATGTTCAGTATATCTCAAGTGAAAATCGTGTTGCAGATATTCTCACGAAGCCATTACCTAAAGAAAAATTTGTTAATATGCGAGATATAATTAGTGTTATAGGTCTTTTTATACAATAGAAGTTGCTAAATATTGGGAGTGTTCTTCTCTCTCATTCTGTTTTTAATTTTTAAATTATATGATCTACATAAGTACGCTGTATGTGATTAATAACATAAAACTGTTCTTTTCTGTTCCTGGCTTTTCTGTAAATCCAAAAGTCCTTTTTGAATATATTTGCATACTAAACATATTGCAGTATTCTTCCTTCGAAGATTAAGTTTATTTACTCTACGACGTTCTACCTATCTACTATTCGTACTAATATTTTTCTTGCTTCCCCTATTCGTCTTATGTGTTCTCTCCATCATTTTAAATTTTCTAGCCTCGATATTTCCTTTGTACAATCCAAAATGTTATTGAACACCATAAAATAGCTATTTATGTATTAAGAGCGCAAAATGGGACATTGTCTATTGAGAGGTTGTTGCCGCGAGATGCAGGAGAGCGGCATTCTCTCGAAATCGACAATGTCCATTTGCGCTCGAAACACACAAGATTTTTTTCTACAGTCGCCACAATGGGATCCTCCACCATAACAAAAATTTGTTTGTTTCAAGTACATTAAACTAGTGCAGTGAAATAGTGGATGTCCATTGGGAGCGTTCACACAATTTATTTTATATTTAATTTTAATTTATCGTTATTTTTCATTCTTCTTGAGCTATTGTTTCAATCAAATCTAAGCATTTTATACTTTTGTTTTTGTAAATCAATGTTGCATTTTATTTTCACAGCAGTGCGGCATTTTGTTTGCTTGTGTAATATACCGACATATCAGTTATATGTCAGACTAGCTTATGAAGGTGATAAATGTGTAACTACAGTGCCATTAGTTCTTGTCTAAACGTTTCCATTAAGAATGTAGACAAGTGACATTTCTCAACATTGTATAGCTAGAAATTTGGACAGCGAGCGTTTTTCTACTTTGTCGCGCATGAGCGGCAAAGTGACATTTTGCGTTGACAAAAGAAAGCACAAATGGCTACTTTGTATATAGACTGTAGAAAAATATAATTGTTTTGCTACCATTTAACTCCGTATTGTGTTCTTATGTGATGTGTATGTTCATTATTTATATTTGTTAGGGTACTTGTATTATCCTTTTATTGGTCACAATTATCTAAATAAATTAGTACAGCAAAAGCATATTTTTTGTTGACCGTTTATTATTTTTCGGTGTTCATTCTATAAACAAGATGATTTATATTTATGAGTGTACAAAATTTTAAAAGTTTATTGGGAGGTAATTTCGTGTGAAAAATGTCATATAAACATAGGTCTTATTTTTCTTATACCAAAAATACAAAAAGTCTATTTTTTATAGATAACAGCAACAATATTCTTATTTCGCAATCGAATGGCATTAGTAGTTAGTAGTGCTGAATATATATATATATATATATATATATATATATATATATATATATATATATATATATATATATATATATATATATATATATATATATATATAATTATGGTATTATTATTGATTTTATAAAATACCATCTCGGCTTATTACCCATTTCTAGTTATACTAATCTCCTTCTATTAGCAGATTTTGGTAATAACGGGCTTTTATGGAAGAGCATTACAGGGGTAACTTTTATGCTATTTGAATATTGGAAACAATTTTCATGTTTTAACTTAGAGGTCGATCGGAATTGAATCGTTAGTTATTTCGTTAAATTTGTTTTTCCATGTTTCGTTCAATTACAATTTGGAAATGTACTGTAATTTAAAAAGTGTTGACTGCTTGTATTTTGGTAACTAGAAATAATGAGTTATTGCATAAATAGTTGTAAATCCGACTGTAGTTCATTCTTTAATATTTCTTTCTTCAGGTAAACCAATTTTCACTTCAAATTATAGAAATCCATTTCAACCCATTTATTCATACGATAATTTTTTGTAGGTTTTTGAAATAACTAATGTTTACAACCATTTCGACTTCAATAGAAGAGAAAATGGAAGAGGATTTCTTAATGTAGACAATAACAATGAAAATAACAGTATCGAAAATGCAGTAACGAGCATAACTATTTGACATTTGTCAATGAAAATAAATTTTTATCTCGGGGTGTATAAAACAAAGCCGGAAAAACCCCACGTCATGCTTTCTCTCTTCGCACCATATGAAGCTGACGGCGCATTCCAGTAGTATATATTGAGTTCAGTAATAATACATTAGTGTTGCTACCACCAGTTTATATATATATATATATATATATATATATATATATATATATATATATATATATATATATATATATATATGGTACGTTCTTTTATTGTCAACAAAAACTGCGATGTATAGCACATTTGCTTTGTATGACGTCACAACTGCTGTAAACTGCTTGCAGTTCTGCGAGGAATAAACAAACAGTATTCTGCGACAGCAAATGAAATTATAACAAGGTTATGATATTTGTCAAACGCCAATTTTTCAGACATTATTAAAAGTTATTCAAAATGTTTACTATTGATACAAATGCTACTAAAGTAGTTATTGAAGATTAATATTTTTATGTTGATTTTCGTTTTATGATAATTTTCAAATACTGTCTGCGTATGCGTACATCCAATAAAACCTTTTCAAAGATAAATGCATAACTGCGCGCAGTCAACGTCAGTAAATAAAACACTGTCCAGCTGCACAGCAAATGTATCTATGTAATAAAAAACGACTATCTGCAAGTTAATATTGCAGGGATACATATATGCGCCCGTATTATATGAGTTAAATATCGAGATGGCTTCTTTCCACATTAGAAGAAGGTAGAAATACAAGGTTACAAAATTTTCTGAAGATAGTACACACACACACACACACACACATAAAAGCGCGCACACACAAACAAACAAACACACACACACACACACACACACACACACACATATCGTGTAAATGTTAAAATAGGACTCTAGGGACCTTATAACGTGGTCATTTACCAAAATCTCGATATGCAATTTTTAGCACGATCCATATACCTCCCTTACCAAGGGTAACGGGAGGTAAAAAGTTATTTTGAGTAGAAATAAATTGTGATAATTATTTTGAGTGGCCCGTGTTTCAGTGTCAACATGCATAGTTTTTATTTACTCTGGTATGTCATCTGAACTTGAAGGATCGCAATCGTTTAAACATATTTCAATTACGTACACAAAGAGACCTTGAATTCTATCTGTTATAAATAAAAATGTAACCACTGACACTGGTTTTTCAAGTTTTGTACAGAGTTGGACTCGGTCCTAAATAGGAAATTAAATAGGAAAAAAATTAAACAGCATTCAACATATATTCTATATACACATGTATGTATAACATAATTTAACAAAATGGTTCATTGGTAATAAATGATATATTATTCATTTTTATTACAGAGTGTTATGTAAGTAACGTGTCATACGTTAGCACTTAGTAAACAAGGTTGCAATATGTAACCTGTAATAATTTCTTTTCTAATGTGTTTGTTGCAATTGCAAAAGCACTTCAAGATGGACCAATAACAATAATTTGTTTAATAAAGGATTATTTAAAAATCACGTAATTTGAGCGAAAACAAGAGCGATCGTTTTGGCGCACTTCCCAGTAAACCAGATTCATACCGATTTGTTCTTGTTGATTACTGAAAGTAACGCATTTCTAAATATCTAAGTATTGCGCCACTTATTGCATATTTAATATAATTTATGACAACCTACAAATATATTTTTAAGAAAAACTTCATTTTTAGAATTTAACTTATTGTAACGTTTTCATTTATTTGGGCGAAATGTAAATATTAGACGTTTATTATTAACTAAAATAAAGGTTTATTAACTATAATTAAATATTAAAACGGTATTAAATAATAACGATAACTAATATTAAATACTAATTTAAAATCTAATTAAGACTAAAATTATAATTAAACTAGATAACATTAACAATATTTATTTATTTAACCAATTAACTACTATTTATTTCCACCATATTACTAATTATTTATTTGCACTATATTACTAATTATTTATTTCACTACGCGTTGTAATCTTAGACTGCCGGTCTGTTGCAGACTTGTAGACTGTTTACGCGATATTTATATCACTATATTTATGTCACTATATACTTATATCACGTTCAACTGTCCGCCTACCGACCTCCACAGTGACTATATACTTAACTGACTCAACAGCGCCTGTATATTCAACTGCTCGGACAGAAGTCACATCTTTCACCTTACTATCTGTCTATTTATGAAACTCTCTGTTTAACTTCCACAGCCTCAGTATCACCGATTGTCCGTATGTTACAATTCTTCAACACCACTTCCCAATACTCTTCAACACTACCGAGTATTCTCTTTCACAGCTATCCCGGTATACCAGTAACTTCCCGACTCGCCGTTACTGTCCTTGTACACTATAGCTTCCCACTACTCGTCTACACTACCGAGTATTCACATCCACAGCTATCCCAGTTAACCAGTAACTTCCCGAGTCCTCCACTCGACAGTATACTGTATATGCTGCTGTGCTTCATTAACACTCTATTTGAATGTCTCTCCATGTAACTAACTCCCGAGCATAGCTGCGCCCCAGGTGTCATTAACTTCTAGAAAAGCTCTAGAATGTTCGACCGCACAAAAGGTTTAGGCGCCCGCAAGTAATTAATCTTGAAAAACACAAACGCAGTGACTGTAAAAGAGGTTTAAACAACACACAATAACTAATAACTTTGAACAACTATTTATTTTAAGCAAAGTACATATACAAAACTAAACGTCATAATCAATCAATATTTCTTGTCAAACTTATTTTATACATTAGTATGGATTTTCATATAGAATTTGTTTAATGTTTCTAGATTTTTTATTACTTTAAGACCTTCCCACATTACTATGGATTTTCATATAGAATTTGTTTAATGTTTCTAGATTTTTTATTACTTTAACACCTTCCCTCATTAAACAGATTCTTTACATTTTTTTAAATTAAATATTTCATTGTTATGACGACAAACCCATAAATAAACATAATTCTTCATGTCTGAATTTATGAAGTGGCTTCGTCATAATATCTGCTATTTGCTGTTCTGTTGTTACCTTACTGATTATGTGTTTTCCACTCGTAACTAACTATCTTACAAAAAAGTGTCTTATTCTTATATGTTTAGTTCTTCTGTGTAATTCTGGATTTTGGGATAGCCGAATTGCTGCTTCGTTGTCTACATGTATTATTGGTTGTTCGTTAAGACCAGTAATACTTTTCAACAATCTTTTAACCCATACCATATCTCTGGCAGTCTCACTAGCAGCTATTATTTCCGCTTCTGTTGTGGATATTGCCACTGATTGTTGCAGGTTACTTAACCACTAAATAGCTCCACCAGAGTATATGCAAACAACTCCTGTAGTTGATCGTCCAGTTTTTCTATCATCTCCATGAACCGCGTCGCTATACCCTTCTAATATTCCTCTTTTAAAATTTTTACGGTATATAAGTCCTCTTTCACATGATCCTTTTAAGTATTGAAGTATTCTTTTTACCTTTATATAATGACTTTTAGTTGGATTCTCTAAATTTCTCGATGTAACTCCAACGGCATAAGCAATATCTGGTCTTGTGTTGGTAACTAAATACATTAGTGATCCCATAGCTTGCCGATAAGGAAATTTTTCTGCATTTATATTTTCTCTTGATCCTGTACTATCTTTAACGATTGGAGTATTTACAGGTCAACATTCGCTCATACCAAATTTTTCTAATAACTTTCTTGTGGATGACTTTTGACTGATTTTTAAGGATCCATCTTCTTGATTCTCTATTTCTAGACCTAGGAAATATGAAGCTGGTTTTGCTACTATTTTAAATTCTTTCTTCAAACTCTCTATTACTTCATGTATAATATTTTTATTGGTTCCAGCTACCAATCCGTCATCTACATATAGTGCGACTAACACTTTTTCTCCATTTGTTTCCATTATATAAAGACAGGGATCTGCTTCACTTTCTTGGAAACCCAACTCTTTAAGATATTGACTAAAACGTCTATTCCAGCACCGAGGTGCTTGCTTTAGCCCATATAGACTTCTTTTTAACAGACATACTGTTCCTGAATTATCGTCATACCCTTCAGGCTGCTTCATGTATATTTCCTCTTCTAAGTTTCTATATAAAAAGGCTGTGGTGACATCAAACTGCATTAAAGACATTCCTTCATTTGCAGCAACACTAAGCAATCCTCTTATAGTGGAAGATTTTGCAACAGGACTAAATGTTTGATCGCAATCAACTCCTTTCTGTTGCGTAAATCCTTTTATAACCAACCTGGCTTTGTATCGCTCAACTGTATTATCTGGATTGTACTTAATTTTGTATACCCACTTGCATGGTATTACTTTCTTATCTTTAGGTAAAGACTCTAAAAACCATGTTTCATTTTCTTTTAAAGATTTTATCTCCTTGTCCATAGCTATTTTCCATTCATTTTTCTCTTTACTTTCAATAGCTTCATGATATGTAGTAGGTTCTTGATTTTCTAAAATGTTAGCATATACCATATAACTACCAAATCTTTCTGGTTCACGAGTTTTCGATCTATCTCTTAGTATCATTCGTTTATTTTCATTTTCCTCTTCATTTTATTCTTCATTTTCTTCTTCAATTCTTTTATTTTCATTTTCCTCTTAATTTTCTTCTTCATCTTCATAGTTTTCGCATATTACATCTTTTTCTTTATCTTCTTGTTTATCTACAGCAATTTTTGGACTATTTTCTTCTTCATTATTTGGAGAAAAATCTGTAACTACACTTTTCTGTAACGGTTCTTCTTTAAATATAACATCTTGTGACCTAATGATTTTATTACCACTAATCCAAATTCTGTAGCCATCATCTCCATCGTATCCTATTAATAATCCTTTTTCTGTTTTCTTATCTAATTTCTTCCTTTTCTGACAAGGAATATGAGCATAGCAGGTATTTTCTATGATACGTAGATGATTAATTTTTGGTCTTTTTCCGTACCAAACCTCATATGGCGATTTGTCTTTTACACTTGATACTTCAGTTCTATTAAGTATATATGCTGCAGTCATGATCATCTCTGCCCATTAAGCCTGTGGAAATTGATCATGAGCATGCATAATTGTACGCGCCATTTCTTTAACGGTTCTGTTATCACGTTCACAACATCCATTCTGTTGAGGAGTGTAGGGCATTGTTAAACGTTGCTTTATGCCATAATGATGTAAAATTTTCCGTACACTACTGTTGTCAAATTCTCCACCATTATCACTTAGTAATTCCTTTACTAAATAACCAGAAGTTTTAACTTCTGCTAACATTTGTTTCAATTTATGAACTACCTCTGACTTTTCTTTTAATAAATAATGAATCTAAATCTACTAAAGTAATCTTTAATTAAAAGAAAGTATCTAAAACCGGACATTGAATTTTGGAAAGGTCCACATACATCAGCATGCATTAATTCTCCTGGTGATGTTGCTCGTTGACGTTCTCCAAACTTAAGTCTATGTGCTTTACCAAACACACATCCTTCACACAGTTCACTATCTAACTCAAGTTTGACCCCAAGTTCTCTAAAAATTATATCTCTTACATGCCTTTTATTCTAATGTCCTAATCTCTCGTGGTAAACTTGTAAATTAGTAACTTTAGAGGTTGAAGTACATACCTCATTTGTTGGATGAATTAAATCTAACTTGTAAAGTCCACCTCTCCTGGATCTGTGACCAATAAGAACTACTTCATTGTTAATTTCCAAATAACATTTCTCCGCAGTTGACACAAATTTACTCTTAGCATGTTTGTCTTGGGCAGCCAATATAGAAAATAATTTTTTCTTTATTTTTGGTACATACCAAACATCTTCTAACGTAACAGACAATCTTTTTCCATTTACTTTTGCTAGTAGTTTTACTGTACCTTTACCAAATGCAGGTATTGACTCACCATTTGCTGTGATAACTGTGTGATTGATTTTCTAAAATGTTAGCATATACCATATAACTACCAAATCTTTCTGGTTCACGAGTTTTCGATCTATCTCTTAGTATCATTCGTTTATTTTCATTTTCCTCTTCATTTTATTCTTCATTTTCTTCTTCAATTCTTTTATTTTCATTTTCCTCTTAATTTTCTTCTTCATCTTCATAGTTTTCGCATATTACATCTTTTTCTTTATCTTCTTGTTTATCTACAGCAATTTTTGGACTATTTTCTTCTTCATTATTTGGAGAAAAATCTGTAACTACACTTTTCTGTAACGGTTCTTCTTTAAATATAACATCTTGTGACCTAATGATTTTATTACCACTAATCCAAATTCTGTAGCCATCATCTCCATCGTATCCTATTAATAATCCTTTTTCTGTTTTCTTATCTAATTTCTTCCTTTTCTGACAAGGAATATGAGCATAGCAGGTATTTTCTATGATACGTAGATGATTAATTTTTGGTCTTTTTCCGTACCAAACCTCATATGGCGATTTGTCTTTTACACTTGATACTTCAGTTCTATTAAGTATATATGCTGCAGTCATGATCATCTCTGCCCATTAAGCCTGTGGAAATTGATCATGAGCATGCATAATTGTACGCGCCATTTCTTTAACGGTTCTGTTATCACGTTCACAACATCCATTCTGTTGAGGAGTGTAGGGCATTGTTAAACGTTGCTTTATGCCATAATGATGTAAAATTTTCCGTACACTACTGTTGTCAAATTCTCCACCATTATCACTTAGTAATTCCTTTACTAAATAACCAGAAGTTTTAACTTCTGCTAACATTTGTTTCAATTTATGAACTACCTCTGACTTTTCTTTTAATAAATAATGAATCTAAATCTACTAAAGTAATCTTTAATTAAAAGAAAGTATCTAAAACCGGACATTGAATTTTGGAAAGGTCCACATACATCAGCATGCATTAATTCTCCTGGTGATGTTGCTCGTTGACGTTCTCCAAACTTAAGTCTATGTGCTTTACCAAACACACATCCTTCACACAGTTCACTATCTAACTCAAGTTTGACCCCAAGTTCTCTAAAAATTATATCTCTTACATGCCTTTTATTCTAATGTCCTAATCTCTCGTGGTAAACTTGTAAATTAGTAACTTTAGAGGTTGAAGTACATACCTCATTTGTTGGATGAATTAAATCTAACTTGTAAAGTCCACCTCTCCTGGATCTGTGACCAATAAGAACTACTTCATTGTTAATTTCCAAATAACATTTCTCCGCAGTTGACACAAATTTACTCTTAGCATGTTTGTCTTGGGCAGCCAATATAGAAAATAATTTTTTCTTTATTTTTGGTACATACCAAACATCTTCTAACGTAACAGACAATCTTTTTCCATTTACTTTTGCTAGTAGTTTTACTGTACCTTTACCAAATGCAGGTATTGACTCACCATTTGCTGTGATAACTGTGTGATTGTCATGGAATTCTTCATATTTCTGAAATAAACGTCTGCTGGACGTTATATGATTAGTAGCGCCATTATCAATATACCAATATTCTTGATTGATTTCAGAATTGAAAGCTGTACTACTTTCTACATCTAAAACAATATTTGCTCTGGTACTCTCACCTGAATTATTTGGTTTTCTTGGCCTACCATCAGACTTCCATTTCTCACAATGTCTTACTATATGCCCAATCTTCTTGCATTAATGACATACCGTACTTTTTATATTTAATTATAGTACCTTGCCCTTGTGTGTTTTTCTTACTTGCAAAAAATAAAACCTCTTTATTGTTCTCTAAACCTTTATTTTTAGAACTAAGTGCTCTTTCGAATGCACATAACTGATTTGTAAGATTTTCTATAGTTCTCTCCGATTTTGACATAAGTAACCAACTAGATTTAAAAGAAAAATAATCTTCAGGAAGTGTATCAAGAATTTTGCAGATAAGAAAAATATCGAGAAAATTATTTTAGTTCTCGTTCTTTTCTACTTCTTCCTTTAATTGACTCCATATATTTTTCAACCTAGACATGTGGCTAGTTATGTCATCACTTCCTACCTTTTTCAAAGTGAAGAATTGAAGACATAAAATGTAAGCTTTATCTTCTTTCGTTCCATCGAAGAGTCTGTGCAATTCCAACCAGATTTCTATTGCGTTATTGTACCTCATTATCTTCTATAAAACTTCTTCAGTCATATTCGTAGTTAATACAATTAACGAAGAACTCTCTGTTTTAATGAATTCTTTTAATTCACTTAACGTATCTCCTGTATTCCCACCTGTTTCTGTCTCGGAAGAATTTGGCCTCTCCCATTTTCCTTCAAGAATATCTAAAGCTCGAGGAATACTTCGAAGGACAATACATATATTATATTTCCAAGTTGCCCAATTATCTTTACTTTCTAATAATCCAACTTGAATCTTTGAAATATCCATAATTAAAGAAAATACAAATCAGAACTATTAACAATTATTTTAATCTAAATGGCTCCTGGGCCCACAACCTCTTGAAAAACACAAACGCAGTGACTGTAAAAGAGGTTTAAACACACACAATAACTAATAACATTGAACAACTACATTTTAAGTAAAGTACATATACAAAACTAAACGTCATAAATCAATCAATATTTCTTGTCAAACTTATTTTATACATTACTATGGATTTTCATATAGAATTTGTTTAATGTTTCTAGATTTTTTATTACTTTAACAATTAAACACGTCGCGACTAGTTTGTTTGCGTAGCCTGGCTGCTAGCGCGATGCGTCATCGCTATAAATAGACACTCGCTCGTTGCTGCGACGACGGCGGGCATTTCACGTTAAATTATTGAGAAATTGGTTCGTAATTTGTCGACTTTACGGTCACATAACTTTTACAACTTGACAGATTGTGCAGCATGTATTATTATAATTACTTTCAATGCTCTTTATCATACCATGAACTAGGGGCACATTACTTATCTAAGGCCCTCTATAATAAAATTTGTCACCGACCGAGGTGGTTTGGTGGTAGCGTTTTAGTTTCACGTGTCAGCGGTTCTGGGTTCGAATCCCAGGTAAGGCATGGATGTTTGCGTGTGTCTCTTTTGTCATATCAATATAAATGTATGTGCAAAAATTAACTTACTCTCATAAATAAGTTGTAATAAAATGTAAATATCTTGAATACAAAAAAGAATTATTATACTTTTGTTTTGTCTGGTTATTAGTTCATTATTAGATACAAAAAGTAGTCTAATGAATGTGACGTTGATTATATCTGCGATTAGTAAAACATTGATATTATTTTTAAATATAAATATGGCCAATATAATTTTATGCAGTATTAATGAGGGCTATAAGATAGGTTTGATTAAATTAAAATAACCAACTTTCTTTTACAAAAAAATGTATAATAAAAATTATATAATACAAAAATATTTTACTATTTATATATTTATATACGCCAAGCTGAAAATAATTATTGGTTTCCTCAGGCAATCGTATTATTGACATTTCGAGAAAGTGATACAATTTACAATTTTATTTTGAGTTGTTGCTATTGTGTACGAATATTATACATCATAGTATATTGAAATGGCTAAAGAAACTATTTAAAATGCTATATATGTGATGTGACAATCAAAAAAGTCAAAATACCAGCGAAGGTACTGTAACAGCCACGTGCGTGAACTCTAAATTTTTGTAATTCAGTATTTCCTTTGAACGAACGCCGTGACTGTTGCAAACTGCTGACATGCGGCTGACGATCTTCCGTTCAATATTTTGTTGAATATTGGAGAAAAGCGAAATATTACCAGTAAAAGTGTTTACGTGGTCAATTGAACTAGCCTAGGAAGTATTCGTATCCACAATCGAGAGGGATTCTCAGCCCGATCGTGGAGGCGCACAGTCGTATAGTTTTCTTCAATTATTTCTTATTATAATTTGGTTTAACTTAGTCGTACTATTTAACTTTTACGTGTAATACTTTTTCTGAATTTTAATTATAATTTATTTATTTTCAAAATTTACTTAAATTAATTGTGCATCAACCCCGTCAACTCATTTCCAGTGTCAACACAGGCCAGCGTAGTGACACAGGTAAGTATAACTTTATTTATATTCTTACTGTGGCTGTCTGCGTTTTATTTCAGTACGTCAACGAGGGTGTTTTTCACTACACCATACGCACCCTTTGTTACAATTGGCGCAGTCGGTAGGATCTAGTGAATGGCTAATTAGGGCTTACTAGTTATAAGGTGATCGACTGAATTAATTTAAGACTAAAACAAAAACTGTAAATATGGTTGACCTAAACGATACACCCATAACGACAAGTACAACTACTATAAAAACCCCTCCTGTAACTACGATGGTTGTATTTACAACCACAACAACAACGGCAACGGCTGAGAATCCGACCGATCCTCCAGTTACAAATGTCGCCATGCATTCTTATTATTATTCCTATTATAACACGCAGCCTGGTCCATCACGTGTACCTCCAATGGACATTGATCTCGCACCGTTTTCATACCACCTTCCAAATTTACAGCTACCTAAGCAGTACATTCCACCATTCTCAAACGAACAACCTGCCCAAACTAGTTCACCATCAGCGAAGCAAGCTTTTACCGACCCTACATCCATGTTCGCCCTTAAAAGCATTGGTACCTATTCCGGTGGACTTGACCTAGAAGCCTTCCTTGATAACGTTGCGACAGTGGCAGACTGACAGATATTCAGGTAGTTACAGCGATAAAATTAAAGGGTGAACCCCAAAATTGTTTTTATTCACTGCCGGCTGACAAAAGATCAACCACCACGACAGAAATGCGCGAATGGCTTGTAAAACTTTTTGGAAAAAAGACCGATTTTTCAATAGCTGAAAAAGATTTTTTCAAAATAGTCAATCTAAAAATTTGCTTTAAGATTAGAAATTGCCGCAGCTAAACTTTTTACGGCGTCAGATGACAACGACATGGCAAGTTTATGCAATCGCATTAAACGTGAAACCATGATGATAAAGCAATTTTTTGAGGATCTCGATACCAACGAAATTAATAGAATTAAACATTTTGAAACTGTAGATGAGGCGTTGCCTTACGCGGAGCACTGGGAGGAGGTTTTAGCCCGTTTATATAAAGAAACTAAAGCAGATGCTCATAAGGTTCATGTTCGTACGGTCACTGCTCCACAACACCACACGAAACCAACATCTACACCGTTGCGTCCTTCGCAAACGTCACCGCCAAAGAAAAATGCAGTTTTACGCACTGACCAACGATACCACAATATGAGAGATCGTTAATTGTGGTAGTACAGACCACATATCTAAGAAGTGTCCGAAAGAAAAGCAAGTGTTATGTTACAACTGCGTTAAGGTAGGTCATCGCGCAGATGACAAAGCGTGTCCTTTAAACTCAAAGACTGTCTCGACCGCGGCCCAACGTCAGGCAGGTTAAATATAGGTCGCTTCATTGTTCCATGGGTCGCTGACCCTGATACAGATAAAACAAAATTTGTAAAGTTTGAAATTAACGAGATCGAAAGTACGTTTCTCATAAATTCGGGTGCTGCCGTATCTATTTTGTAACGTAGTGTAGCTGAGAAACTAAATTTGTGTATCTTACTCTCAGATGATGTACTAGTAGACGTTTCTGGGAACAAATTAACTAGTAATGGAGTTACTAGTGTTGAATTAGTAGCGGGTTCTGGAAATTTAGTACATCGTTTTATCGTATGCCCCGATGATTTGCATTTGCCGACCGACGGACTGATCGGAGTAGATTTTTTAGTTCATAACAAAGTAGTCATCGATTTTGGAAAAAATCGATTCAAAATTAATAACGAAGTTTTATCTGTGTCAGAGTTTTCAAGGAACAGTGATAATGTAAGCGAGAATGTACACGTTATCTCTGCTGACAAAGCAGAAGATAAAAGTAGAAAATTTGTAGGCTCAAATAATTTATTTGGAATCCAGGATCAATTTGTTAGTAACGCGGATTGCAATATTGTTGATGAACAAAATTGTAATCAACCCTGTCCGGATCCTGTACCGCCAAATTTAAATTTGGGAGCACCGACCGAAGCCTGCAGTACAGAGGTGCATATCACAAGTATTGATGATTCGGCGTCTACTGACACTCTTAACTTAAATAATTTTTTTGTCGTACTTGTTAGAGGCACAGTCAAAATTCCCGCGAGACATAACGCTGTCATTGAACTCGCGCTTTATCAGCGGATGTCTGATATGACATATATAGTAGAGCCGCGTGACCTCGACATGCCCGGTATTCTAGGTTGCACGAACTATTTTTCGAAAATATAAAAAGAATAAGGCATTTGTTAACATTCTAAATGTCAATAATGAAGATGTAGTTATAGCAAACCGAACACCAATCGGTTTGGCTGTAAAAGCAGAAGAGCAACTAGAAGTTGAGGCACAAAACTGTAAAAGTATTAAAATCGTGAATACAACTAGTCAGCATAAATTTATTTTATATCATTTATCAGATTTGGAACGGGACAAATTTAATTTAAAAAAAATAAATATGCTTACGTATTCAACCGAAGAACGCACCGCTAAGTAAGACCACACTCGTGAAATACTGCATATACACCAGCACTGATGTCCCTGTAGCGCGCGCCCCTTATCGCGTACCTTTTAGTTGCCGCTAAATTATGAAAGAATTCGCTGATGAAATGCTCGAGAATAACATTGTTTAACTATCGATTAGTCCTTACTCCGCCCCAGTAGTCTTAGTAGAAAAGAAATTGAGTAAAGGTGAAAGTTCGTTTAGGTTTTGTATTGATTATCGAGAATTGAGCAAAATTACAAAACGTCATTATTTTCCTATTCCAAATTTACAAGACACCCTAGATCAACTTGGTAATTCCGTCCGTTTTACTACTTTAGATTTAACAAAAGGCTACTGGCAAGTAGAAATGGACCCGCGAGATATAGAAAAGACAGCTTTTTCTGTACCTTGGGACCATTTTGAATGTAATCGAATGCTCTTTGAACTAATCAACAGCCCGAGCACATGGCAACGACTAAGGAACATTGTTTTGTCTGGATTAACAGTTACTGTTTTGTATATCTCGACGGTATTATTTGTTTCAGCTCCGATAATTTAGAGGAACATATGGGAAAATTAGAACTCATATTTGGTTGACTTCGAGATGCAAATCTTACTTTAAATCCCGATAAATGTAAATTTATGATGAGTGAAACAAAATATCTGGGACATATTGTGAGTAAAGATGGTGTGAAACCTGATCCAAAAAAAATAAATGTAGTAGAACAATTTCCTGTATCGCGTGACGTCACCATTTATTTTATGCCCCGACGCTTCCGCTTACGCCATAGTTGCTGTGTTATGTCAAGAGTATGATGGTCATGAGATGCCCGTAGCGTACGCGAGTCGCCAACTCGCTGCGGCGGAACGTAACTATAGCACGACCGAAAGAGAGTGTCTTGCCCTGGTATGGAGAATAAAACATTTTCGTGATTATTTGTATGGGCGGAAGTTCATAGCTTATATCGATCATCGGCCTCTTATGTGGTTAATGAATACCTCCGAACCATCAAGTAGATTGAATAGATGGTCCTTACTCTTATCGGAGCATGATTTTGAAATTCATTATCGCCCCGGCAAGAAACATTCCAATGCAGGCGTTCTCTCTCGTATCAAGCCTATACGTATCATGTTTTATCACAAACAATGCGAGCCGATAATATGGGATCGTCACGTCATGAAATCTGAGCAGAGGAATGACTCGCAGATTATGACGTATCTAGATAAAATTAATGGCGAACCCAACTGTGATTTTTATTTAGATGATGACGGTTTAGTGTACCGTAAATCGGGCGATGAACGTTATAAAGAGCGACTGGTAGTGCCCGCTAAATTAAGAAAATTTATTCTAAAGGCTTGCCACGATTCACCTCTTTCAGGCCACTGCGGGACGGAGAAAACATTTGTAAGCGTAAATTCGCGGTTCTTTTGGCCAGAACTCTGTTCTGAAGTAAAAAAGTATGTAAAGAAATATGTATCGTGCGCACAAAGGAAAATGTCTCCTCATTTAAAGCACGCGCCTTTGAAAAAAATTAAACCTGCCAGTCGCCCATTTGAACGCATTGCGATGGATGTAGTTAGTCCGCTAGCAACAACTGACTCAGAAAATAAATACATCGTAACAGTATAAGATGCAGCTACACGTTATCTTGAGGCATTTCCTATAAAAGATTCTCAGTCCGATCGTGGAGGCGAACAGTCGTATAGTTCTTTCAATTATTTCTTATTATAATTTTGGTTTAACTTAGTTGTACTATTTAATTTTTGCGGGTAATATTTGTTTTGAATTTTAATTATAATTTATTTATTGTCAAACAAATACTTAAATTAATTGTGCATCAACCCCGTCAACAACTTTCAGTGTCAGCACAGGTCAGCGTAGTGACACAGGTAAGTATAACTCTATATTCTTACTGTGACTGTCTGAGCTTTAATTCAGTACATCAACGAGGGTGCTTTTCACTACGCACTACACGACATGGTATACCCAGACAGTTACTTACTGACCTTGGTACAAATTTCGTTTAAAAGTTGATGAAAGAAATTTGTATCATACTGAACATCGAACGATTACGCACGACAGCTTTTAGACCACAGACTAACGCGAGTCTAGAACGTAGTCATCGAACTTTAAAGGATATTTTGTCGCATTATATCAATGTAAATCATACGGATTGGGATGAATGGCTACCATTTGCCGTTTCAGCATTTTGTAGTAATTTTCATTCAATGGTAGGAGAAACTCCATTCTACCTAATGTATGACCGCGATATAGAGTTACCGTTCGATGAAATATTTAAACCTAAAAACCAGTTATGACGTGGATATCAATTATGCGAGCGATCTGATCCAAAGATTAAAAATTGCACACACTAGAGCACGAGAACAATTAGACAAAAATATCGATAGGGTACATCGTACTTTTAATAAGAAAAGTGCTGATGTTACTCTCAAAGTAGGAGATCGTGTTTATTTGTTTACACCAAGTGTGAAGGTCGGCACTAGTGCAAAGCTTGCAAAGAAGTGGACAGGGCCGTATCGCATAATTGAGCTGCGGGATGTAAATGCAATTATCAAAGAAATTTTTGGCCGTAGACAGATGACAGTACATGTGGACAGACTTAAACCTTGTTACATGACTACTCATGACTTAACCTCCCTACCCTTAGTAGATCACGATGACGCGTCCAAGACTATTGAATTAGCCAGACAAGAGGGTATAACCCCTATTATAATTCCAACCGAAATACCACCCTAGGTACTGGAACATCCCGACCATCCACCAATACCACCTTGGATTCCACGACAACCACTGAGACATACTCGACGGTCGAGGAAGATACCCCTCCGCCGCCACCCCGCTGCGCAAACCGAAGCCACGGAGCCGTCTCTGACCACCCGTGGATTTGTCCAAATCGAATTTAAAAAGAATATTTAAATCTAATATGTATAAGTGTTTTATATTGTTTGTGTTAAGTTTGATATGTTGGCTACGTGCTGAACTAATTGCCTTCGATTGTGCGGACCCAGATGTAGAGATATCAAAAAATCGACGAACAGCCATGCAGGAACCCGAAGAAGGTTTCGACGGAGATGACCACGAAGATTTTATATGTAATTAAATGTAGCCCACGAATTGTAGACTTTAGAAAAACCTCATTTTGCTACCAGGAGCTGGCGATTACGTATAAGAATGAGAACAAATTCATGGCACCCATTACTCACATAATTCGAGAGCATGGTACGCAGGTCGACTCTGGGAACCAACTGGCTGTAATGTACCACCTAGAGGGCAAGTGATCGAAGTATTCATGTTCCTATACACGCTGTACCACAACCACGATGTAGTATCTATAGGTGAGAGCACGAGATGCGTTGAGATGGCTAAGTAACTGGGATACAAAATGGCACTAACGCGACCCGTTACCATTTGACAAAAAATGTTTTTCTACAAGATGCACAACACGGTATGGATCAAATAAAGAGAAATATAGTCTTTTTAAGGTGCCAAAATGTACAATTTAGGGGCAGTCAGCTACACTATAATCACAGAAACAGGTGCTAAGATAAATTTCTGATTGAAAGGTGTCTATGTCAAGTGCATTTGACATATGTTGTTTTATAATATTACTGGAAATATAGAAACGTTTCTGTATGGATATTGTACAAAATACATACAGAGAACTGACAAAAGATAAAAGGTTATGAATGAAAATATAGAATATTATACGTTATATATAAATAATTTAATATTTTAAAAATTTTGTGTAAAAACCGGGTCGCAACAAATCTGACATCTAACGGCAGACTATATGAACTAGCCCAGTTAGTTAGCTATTCTTCGTAATGCATTGGAATACGTCGTGCACTCACCCATAGATACTACACCGTGACCACAACTTAAGGTACATCGCATCCGTTGTTTTGAATTTTTTCAGTTTGAGAAGAGCAGCCAACAACCAACCGCAACGCAGATGGTTTTCCTGGCCAGCCTGTGGGACGCTATGACAACCCGATACCTGGTGAACCTGATACATCAACGGGAATCCAGTGTCATGAACTCTACGGCCCCGGAATCCCTGGCCACGTCCCTGCCGAACATCGGTATCGTTATACCCAGGCTTGCAGCAGGTTGCGTCCCAACCACCCCCGTACGCCAGTGGTCCGCCAGCCGATTTAGACGTTCTGCGATAGCCCGTAGCCTAGCCCGATCATGTTCGTAGTTATAAGTTAGTTTAGTAGCAGTCCAAGGGTAGTTCAATTGACTTCACTAGACTCAAATATAATTTATTATAGTCGAGTTTGAAGGAAGAGGTAATGTAACAGCCACGTGCGTGAACTCAAAATTTTTGTAATTCAGTATTTCCTTCGAACGAACACCGTGACTGTTGCAAACTGCTGACATGCGGCTGGCGATCTTCCGCTCAATATTTTGTCGAATATTGGAGAAAAGCGGAATATTACCGGTAAAAGTGTTTAAGTGGTTAATTAAACTAGCCTAGGAAGTATTCGTATCCACAATCGAGAAAGATTCTCAGCCCGATCGTGGAGGCGAACAGTCGTATAGTTTTTTTCAATTATTTCTTAATTTAATTTGGTTTAACTTAGTCGTACTATTTAACTTTTACGTGTAATATTTGTTCTAAATTTTAATTATAATTTATTTATTTTCAAAAATTACTTAAATAAATTGTGCATCAACCCCGTCAACCTCTTTCCAATGTCAGCACAGGCCAGCGTAGTGACACAGGTAAGTATAACTTTATTTATATTCTTACTGTGGCTGTTTGCGTTTTAATTCAGTACGTCAACGAGGGTGCTTTTCACTACACCATACGCACCCTCCGTTACAGTATTGTGGCAGAAAATATTTTTTTCTTATAATATGTGTCATTTCTGTAAACCATTTTATCATATTGAAATTTATATTATAATTTATAATATTAGTTAAATGTTACATGATGCACAATACATGGAAATTGAGATTAAAAAGTTGGAAAACTTGAATGATTGGAAAGAAGAAAATTTCTACATATCACGATATCAATGTGTATGATGTTAGCATCTTCCTTTTATATTCGCAATAAATGAAGATTCTTCATTGAAAATATACCAGGCTCTAAATGGAATCAGTTGCACTAACTCGGAAAAGAAAATACACGAAAAATACTAATTATGTGAATATCTATCTTTAACATTAACATTACATGTGCAAAATCTATAATAAATAGACGAATTATGTCAAAAATATACTTCTATTTAATACAATTGCAAGTATTATACAATTTTAAGACAATTTTCTGCTTCTTGTATTATATCTTGTTCAAATAGTAACTTAAGAAACAGATTTTTATATAATTCATAATTGCAATCAGACGACCATTGTTGGAATTTTATTAATACGATGAGTATCTTTTACAATGAGAAAATATGTATACCTAAAAGAATTTTTCATATTAGTAAAAGATATCCGATGAAAAGTTATTTTCTTATACAGCTGTTCCTCATATAATCTTCTAGGAAATTTATAAAATTTGATACTTCAATCGGTAATTTTGTAAGAATTATTACATCCGTCACTGCATCACATAATATTTGACGTCCTATCATTCGTATTCATTGCAAATATTATATAAAATAGAAATTGCAAAATTAATCTGACATAAAACATAACCTTGCTACGTTTCAATGAGTAACCACTTTTGTCATTTTTGTCCGCTGTCGGCGCTGACTACTTTTCTGCACACCGCCTATTGCCAACGAGGGCACACACGCAAAACTTTTCCAGGTGGTAGAACTATTTCACCTACTCATTTTTCGAAGTTAATAGTGTAGGCACTTATGAAAAATGTCTCATTTTGTATGTTACGCTTGCGCACTTTGAATAAAGTTTTCGCACGCATGCGTATTATGAGGTTATCATACGTACGCACGTATCTGCAGCCTATCACACATTTTCTGCAACTTGAAGCGTTTCGTGCAACTTTTGACGTGTGATAGTGCAACAATTTTCCTGCAACTAGTTTTACATATTGTTCGAAAACTAGTTTCATGTATCTGCAACTATCAAGATACGCATGCGTAGTAAAGGGGCTTACGGAGTAAAATTCCCTAAACTGTTTAACATTTGAGAAATATTCGTTTTCCGGGAATGGACTGTGTCATATTTTGAGTCAGAGCTCAACGTTTCGCCCGCAGTCATATGGGGCATCTTCAGGAGCAAGAGGGATAGTATTGTCTTAAACACGGTTACCCGACGTGTCAACCACGCTAGAGGCCGAGTTTAAGCAACAAGGAAGGGAGACTCAGTTTACAAGGTTACCCGACGTGTAAACCACGCTAGAGGCCAAATAAACCAAGTGACGAAAGAAGGTCGAGAAGACGGTTATATACTAATCTAAAGATACGGTAGATGAGCAGAGCTAATGAGGACCAATGGGAATCGAGTTCGTAATGGTAGATTGGGCGTGTCGTGTTCCGAGAATCACCGGTTTCCACATGTGGCTCAAGAAATAGCCATCATCCCGATTAATGTTATTCGGATGTTTCCATATTTCTAAAGTTTCCCTGTATTTACGTCTGTAAAACTCAGGGACAGGAGCTAAAATGCGGGAATTTTCAAATAAGATGTTATGTCTTGTGTTGTGTTGGTGTTCTGCGACCGCAGATGTTAATACCATACCATTACGCAGACAGCGTTTGTGTTCTGACAATCTAGTGTGAACACTCCTTCCTGTTTCACCTATGTATACTGTGCCGTAAGAACAAGGAATACTATAAACACCGGGCGACGACAAGGGTTCGCGCTTATCTTTAGTTTGGGGGAGTATTTCTGAGATCTTTTGTGGAGGTTTAAAAAAGGCCTTAATATTGTTTTTATTGAGAATTCTACCTATTTTGTCCGAGAAACCTTTAATGTAAGGGATAGATGCAAATGTTTCGAACGAGGTATCCACAGGTTTTTTGGGTAAAGGATTTAATTGTCTATGAATTACATTGTTGATTAATTTTACGTCATAGTTGTTCTGGATTAAACTATGTCTGATGTGATCAAGCTCCTGCTGTAGGAAATCAGGTTCAGAGATTTTAATGGCACGATGTACGAGAGCGTTGACTACTGAGAGTTTCTGCGAGGGATGGTGGTGAGAATTAAAATTGAGATACCTATCAGTGTGAGTGGGTTTTCTATAAACAGCGTGCCCTAACTGTCCGTTGGGTTTACGATTAACCAGAACATCAAGGAAGGGGAGAGTTCTGTTATTTTCTACCTCCATGGTGAATTGAATGTCCGGGTGTATGCTGTTTAAGTGTTCGTGGAACAAAGTGAGTTTTTCCGGACCATGTGGCCAAATGACGAACGTGTCATCTACATAGCGAAACCATACCTTAGGTTTGAATGTAGATGATTCTAGTGCCTTTGTTTCAAAGTGTTCCATAAATATACTGGCAACCACGGGGGACAGGGGAGAGCCCATTGCTGCACCTGAGACCTGTTTGTAAAATTGTTTATTAAAAGTGAAATAGGTTGATGTCAAGCATTTTTCAATAAGAGTTACTAGATTAGACGAGTTTCCGTTATTTTCCAATAATTTAGCGATAATAGTGATTGACTGATCAATCGGGACTTTAGTGAACAGTGATGTGACGTCAAAACTAACAAGTATGTCGTCGGGTTCTGTAGTGATATTATTGATTTTTTGTACAAAATGTTCTGAGTTTAGAATAAATGACTCAGAATTTCCTGTAAAAGGTTTTAAAATATCCGACAAATATTTAGACAGTTTATAAGTAGGAGAGTCGATGGTGCTGACAATAGGTCTGAGTGGGTAATCCTGTTTGTGAATTTTTGGTAAACCGTAAAGACGTGGAGGTTTGGAGGATTTAGGTACAATACGTTTTTGAATGTCTTCAGGAATGTCTGAATTTTTAATAAGGGCGGTGATTTCACGTTCAATTTTAGCTGTGGGGTCACGTTTAAGTGGAGAATATGATTGTTCCTGTAGAAGGGCCAGAACCTTCTCATCGTACTTGTTGCGATCCATAATTACTGTAGCATTACCTTTATCCGCTGCAACAACAATAATATTGGTGTCTGATTTGAGGTTTTTCAGAGCTAACCTTTCATCTCTACTAATATTAGATGGTGGTGGTTTGAAGTTTTTGATGCATTTCACAACTTCCATACGTACAGTGTCGCTAGCTTCTTTAGGTAATTTCCTAACGGAGGATTCGATAGAGCTGACTATTTCTTCAACAGGAATTTTTGTGGGAGCGAGGGAAAAGTTTAACCCTTTCGATAAAACGGAAGTTTCGCTGGACGATAGGGGGCGAGATGATATGTTAACGACGGTTTTACCTAAAGCATGAATTACCTTTTTTGGGGGAGCGAGGGAATTAAATTTACGCTTTTGTTTTTCGCTGGTTTTTTCAAAGGAAATATTGGCCTGAGCATGTGTGATAGTATCAAATTTTAACCAATCCTCATGGTTCATAAGGTTACTCAATTCCAAATGCAGCGAATATAGTTTTATAGAACTTTCGTTTAATTCTCGTCGTGTGTAGCGAATTTGTTCCCTAAGAAGTGAGAGACTTGCTTTGTTAAGGATAGATTTGGAAGCGCGAGTTTTGAAATTATCATTGATCCTAAGAGATTTGGGTACAACATGGTGGTCACGGCAACGAGAAAGAAAGGCAAGATCACAAAGAAGTTTGGAAATCTTATGTCTAAGTTTGGAAAAAGTACGAGACTTAAAGTAGATATCCTCCCCGTAGAGGTTTGTGAAATAATTGCGTAGGCTTCCACAGTCTGAGTCATGAGAAATATTCGTTTTCCGGGAATGGACTGTGTCATATTTTGAGTCAGAGCTCAACGTTTCGCCCGCAGTCATGGAGGTAGAAAATAACAGAACTCTCCCCTTCCTTGATGTTCTGGTTAATCGTAAACCCAACGGACAGTTAGGGCACGCTGTTTATAGAAAACCCACTCACACTGATAGGTATCTCAATTTTAATTCTCACCACCATCCCTCGCAGAAACTCTCAGTAGTCAACGCTCTCGTACATCGTGCCATTAAAATCTCTGAACCTGATTTCCTACAGCAGGAGCTTGATCACATCAGACATAGTTTAATCCAGAACAACTATGACGTAAAATTAATCAACAATGTAATTCATAGACAATTAAATCCTTTACCCAAAAAACCTGTGGATACCTCGTTCGAAACATTTGCATCTATCCCTTACATTAAAGGTTTCTCGGACAAAATAGGTAGAATTCTCAATAAAAACAATATTAAGGCCTTTTTTAAACCTCCACAAAAGATCTCAGAAATACTCCCCCAAACTAAAGATAAGCGCGAACCCTTGTCGTCGCCCGGTGTTTATAGTATTCCTTGTTCTTACGGCACAGTATACATAGGTGAAACAGGAAGGAGTGTTCACACTAGATTGTCAGAACACAAACGCTGTCTGCGTAATGGTATGGTATTAACATCTGCGGTCGCAGAACACCAACACAACACAAGACATAACATCTTATTTGAAAATTCCCGCATTTTAGCTCCTGTCCCTGAGTTTTACAGACGTAAATACAGGGAAACTTTAGAAATATGGAAACATCCGAATAACATTAATCGGGATGATGGCTATTTCTTGAGCCACATGTGGAAACCGGTGATTCTCGGAACACGACACGCCCAATCTACCATTACGAACTCGATTCCCATTGGTCCTCATTAGCTCTGCTCATCTACCGTATCTTTAGATTAGTATATAACCGTCTTCTCGACCTTCTTTCGTCACTTGGTTTATTTGGCCTCTAGCGTGGTTTACACGTCGGGTAACCTTGTAAACTGAGTCTCCCTTCCTTGTTGCTTAAACTCGGCCTCTAGCGTGGTTGACACGTCGGGTAACCGTGTTTAAGACAATACTATCCCTCTTGCTCCTGAAGATGCCCCATATGACTGCGGGCGAAACGTTGAGCTCTGACTCAAAATATGACACAGTCCATTCCCGGAAAACGAATATTTCTCATGACTCAGACTGTGGAAGCCTACGCAATTGTTTAACATTTGTTTGTAAACAGCTAGTAAACAGTACGGAATATTTAAAAATGGCTGGAGTAACTGGGGTTGAAATAAAATCAGACGAATTTTTTCAATCTCTGATTGATCTTGTAAGAAAAGAAGAAGCTCTGTGAAATACGAGACATCTAGATTTTAAATAACGTAGTAGTTAATAATTTGTTGTTCATTTCTGATATTATTCGTCTAAATACAAATAAATAATTCGAACTTTAAAAAATTTTCAGTCAGATCTATGTATTTTGTACAAATTCCATGCAAAAAGTTTCTTGTAAAATTGTATGTATTTCCAGTAAAATTATAACTCAAGCATATTATGTAAATTTAACTTTGACGCTGACATTTGTGAATCAGAATATTCTTAATGTAGTAGATGTTTCCATGTTTATAGCACAGCTGGCTGCTTTGTGAAATTTAATTTCTTTATAATTTTTACACTCTATATCCATTGAATATGAAGTATAAAATGAAATCAAATCGTATAGAAAATAAAATATTCTTAAATATTTATAATAACATTAAATGTGAAGTGATATTTAACAGCAATTTTTTTAAAAAAATTGTTGAAATCTTCAAATTAGGGTACTTCCGGTCGACCAATTATAACCAAAATCGAATCAGATCTTCATACGGATCTAAAGAAAAGGAATACGCAAAAATTATAATTTTTGGAAAGTTGCTATTGGAGTTATGCAATCCGAAAAAATCGTCACACACACACACACACATACACACATACATACATACATACATACATACATACATACATACATACATACATACATACGTACATACATTAATAGATACCTATAGACATCATCGTAAAAATAGTAAAATCGTATTCTAGGGACCTTAAAACGTGCTTATTCATTAAAAACTCATCATTGAATTTTTTGACCTAAGACAATACCTTCCTTACTTAAAGGTGACGAAAGATAAAAATGACAAAAAGAATTAAATATTATGTGTATCAACGTCGAGACTAAAAAAAATCTATATTTCTTGCAACTTTACGTGCGTCTGATAACGTAGGTTGCAAGTTGCAGCAACTGTTGTCAAAACAGTTGCAGATACTTGCGTACGTCTTATACCCCCTTTATGACAGTTACATTTAGGTTAGAAATGAAAAAGTCAGAATTTGACGTTTGGGCGAAGATTGGAGGGGGGGGGGGAAGTAAGTGGAACAGCAGCGCCTAACTGTTCCCATTGCATCATACGTAATTCTGGATTAAATAAGAATATGTGACTTAAACAGAATAATAAAAATTACTGTTAATTTTCTAAAACTAATGGTACTTAAATAGAATATATTAACTAAAATAGTTTAAAATGTTAAAAAAACAAATTATTCAAAGAAATATACTTACGAGTAATATAATTTATACACTGCTACAATTAAACTTTCCAGTGCTGTTTAATTTGTACTCTGCAAACAAAGAGAAAATTATTATGTAGTTTAAATAGCTTATTTAAATAACAATTAAACTAGAGGGGTTTCTAAACACTGAACAACTAATATAGACTTTGTAAGTAAGTACAATAAAATTTTTATGTATAGTAAGCAATAACAATATTTACTTACAGTCAATTAATTAATAAAATGAAAAATTAATAGCCGTTGGTGGATACATCAAAATTTGTCAAGGAAAACTAATTTTGAAAAATACTAAACAACTAGCACGTGAGGGTTGTGCGACGTAGAACAGACAATTTAACAATGGCCGATTCTTCAATCAAGGAACGGGGGCGGAAGCGGACCTGCCAGGCATAGTCTGAATGCAGTTGCAGTAGATGTTGCTAAGGTCTTCAATGTCTGTCCTGAAGTTTACTGATTTCTGGTCAGAGTTAATGTATAACATTTCTAGTGTGAGTCTCTTTGACAGATTCGTTTCTTTGTGTAAAATTTTGATATTATCATAATAAAATCTGTGTTGTAAATCCCAGCTGTGTTTTGTTAAAGCACATTTCCCAGTGTCGTTTCCTAGCTCAACGTTTCGTTTATGTTCGGCTGCTCTTATTTTTAGGTATCGTTTAGATTGTCCAATGTAGTTTGCATCGCAGTTACAACAAGGAATACTGTATACAACATTTGACTGGATTGCAGTATGTATTTTGTCTTTACAAACGCTGAAAAGATTTCCAACAGTTTTCACATTTTTTAAAATAATCGTTGATGTTTCATTTTCGAGAAGGTGTTTCAAATAGGGTCCTATACCATTTTTTCTTTAATTTTTTTTTCTGTAAGAACAGGGTGAAATAAGAATTTTAGTGCAAACGCGACTTAAAAATTTTACGTAAGAAGCGAGATATGAATTTTTATAGTTAAAAATTTCTTGCGTGACGTAGCTGGTACTTCCAGTGGTGTTAGTTCTAGAGAGAACAGATTTTTTCATGTTTGCATAGCTGAAATATTTTTATATAAAAACTTATACGTTATATTTACGAAGAAATTATTATTAAGCATAAATAACATAAATAATAAGCATTTTTTTCTTAATAAATTTTAGAACATTGAAACAGTCACAAAGTATGACCGCGGATGGCGCTGGTGTTTGTTTGTTTTGATTAGTTAATATTATTATTAATTTAATTAATACATATTGCAAATTGATTTAATTATAAATACATTATTATTGTTAATATTAGTAGATATTATAATTAAACAAATTCATGAAACATAAAATTGTAAATTCTTTGTTAGGTTATACAACAACGTGACAGTTCATAATCTTTCAAAGGTGACCGCAGCAGACGCGCGAATCTCGTTTTTAAAATCAGGCGACCAATCAAATTCTTAGGACCTAACACGTCATACCTAATTAGTAATCAACTTTAATCGCTTGTAGTTTGCGACCTAATCAATATTGAAACAATTTTTTTTCACTAATACTCATTAATTTATGTATATTTTCGTCTTCTTATTTAAGATAGTTAAAATTTGACTATGGTATAGTACCCTATTACGCGCCATTTTTCCAACATTTGGAATAGTGAAGTATGTTTTGTTGCTGTCACGTTGTCTGTCTGTGTTGACGTGATGAGAATCATTGTGTATTATTTTGTTTATTATCCTAGTAGGGTAATTATTATCCTGCAGGATCTTCCTAACTGTCACCAACGCTTCTGGCATTTATTCTGGGGATGATAGTTTTTTTGCTCTGGTTGTCAGGTTACGAGCAGTATTGATTAGTTGTGATCGTGGATGGTTCGATCTATAATCTATGTACCTAGTTGATGCCGTGGGTTTTCGGTACCATCTAGATCTGATTGTGCCGTCTGGTTGTCTGCACAAGCAAGTATCGAGGAAAGGAAGTTCTCCGTTTTCTTCTAGTTCAATAGTGAACTGGATATTGGTATTATACTCATTGAAAATGTTGAGTATATGCTGTTCTTCTCCTATTGGAATAGCCAGACATAAATCATCCACATATTTGTAGATGAAAGGACTACCAATATCCAGTTCACTATTGAACTGGAAGAAAACGGAGAACTTCCTTTCCTCGGTACTTGCCTGTGCAGACAACCAGACGGCACAATCAGATCTAGATGGTACCGAAAACCCACGGCATCAACTAGGTACATAGATTATAGATCGAACCATCCACGATCACAACTAATCAATACTGCTCGTAACCTGACAACCAGAGCAAAAAAACTATCATCTCCAGAATACATGCCAGAAGCGTTGGTGACAGTTAGGAAGATCCTGCAGGATAATAATTACCCTACTAGGATAATAAACAAAATAATACACAATGATTCTCATCACGTCAACACAGACAGACAACGTGACAGCAACAAAACATACTTCACTATTCCAAATGTTGGAAAAATGGCGCGTAATTTGAAACACCTTCTCGAAAATGAAACATCAACGATTATTTTAAAAAATGTGAAAACTGTTGGAAATCTTTTCAGCGTTTGTAAAGACAAAATACATACTGCAATCCAGTCAAATGTTGTATACAGTATTCCTTGTTGTAACTGCGATGCAAACTACATTGGACAATCTAAACGATACCTAAAAATAAGAGCAGCCGAACATAAACGAAACGTTGAGCTAGGAAACGACACTGGGAAATGTGCTTTAACAAAACACAGCTGGGATATACAACACAGATTTTATTATGATAATATCAAAATTTTACACAAAGAAACGAATCTGTCAAAGAGACTCACACTAGAAATGTTATACATTAACTCTGACCAGAAATCAGTAAACTTCAGGACAGACATTGAAGACCTTAGCAACATCTACTGCAACTGCATTCAGACTATGCCTGGCAGGTCCGCTTCCGCCCCCGTTCCTTGATTGAAGAATCGGCCATTGTTAAATTGTCTGTTCTACGTCGCACAACCCTCACGTGCTAGTTGTTTAGTATTTTTCAAAATTAGTTTTCCTTGATGTTATATCGCAGGATTGACAAATCACACAATACTCGTTATTAATTATGTGGTTTATTACAAAAGCTTGGATTACGTACAAAATATGTGGTTGTGTGTATCTGGTTACAATAATCTGAAGTTAGCTACTCTACTGTCTCTGTATCTGTTGTATGTGTGTTTTTTAGTGTTCATCAAAATCCCCCAGATCTTAAGGCGCGTTCTCAACATTCCTTCCCCTCAAGATTGTGTACGTAGTCCCTCAGGTACTCTGGCTTGTTGCGAACTCTGGTTGATCGCCAAGGGCCCACAGGAACTTGCGGATCTTCTGCAGGGCTCCTCACATCAGGACTTAGAACCGGATCTTCCATTTCCCTCAGTGGCGTTGGCACCGGCTCGTCGGGGCTCTGTTCAGGAACACTTCCGGAATCTTGGACCCTCTCTTCTTCTGGATGATGTGGAACTTGTTGACTAACGAGTTGGCGTCCTCTGGATTTATCTAACCACACTTGATCAATGTGTCTTCTCTGGATGCCTTCTGGTGTACCAATCACCAGATTCCTCGTTCCGGCTTCTTCTACCACACCTGGCTTCCACTTCTCTCCTTTTCCGTAATTCCGATATAGTACCTCAGTACCTATCTCGAACTTCCTTGCTGGTATATGCTTCACTGCTTCTTTTCCCCCAGCTGGCGATGATTCTGGATGAAGTCTGTCCAGTAGTGTTGCCAACCTCCTTCCCATCAGAAGTTCTGCTGGAGACCTTCCTGTAGATTCGCATGGAGTTGTTCTCAAGGCCAAGAGTACATTGTTTATTTCCCATTTCCAGTCTTGAACTGGAACCTTCTTCAATAAATGTTTTACTGTTTGGACCATCCTCTCGGCTAACCCATTTGTTGCTGGATGAAAAGGCGCCGATTTAATGAATTCGATTCCTTGACTTCTGAGATATTCCTTCACCTCCGTAGCGACAAACCCAGTTCCATTGTCTGAAACTATGGTATCAGGTAATCCGTGCCGCGCAAAGATCTCTCTCAAGTTGTCGATGACTGTTTTTGCTGAAAAAGATCCGCTGGTCTCGATTACTTCTGGCCACTTCGAATACGAGTCCACCACTATCAGGAACGTATGTTTGTGAGTTGGGCCAGCGAAATCCATGTGAATCCTTGACCACGGTTTGTCAGTTTTTGGCCAAGTTACTGGTTTACTTTTTCTTGGTAAATTGCGCTCTTCCCTGCAATTCTCACAATCCGAAATCATTGCTTCTATATTTCGGTCAATTCCCGGCCACCACACATAACTTCGAGCAATGGCTTTGGTACGAGTCATCCCTTGATGAACCTTGTGTAGCAGCTTGAATACGTGAGGTCTGAGTTTCCGAGGCACGATTACTCGACTTCCCCACAAAACACAACCTCGATGTACTGATAGCCCCTCTCTTCTAGCTTTAATTGCGATAAACGGTTCAGTATTTGGAAGACCATCCACTGTACCATGAAGAACTGCACGCTTCACTCTGCTCAATTCTAAGTCTTTGTCTGTCTCTTCTTCTATGTTTCTGCCCGTCAGTGGAGAATCTTCTGGAGCTTCTTCCAGCAAGAGCACTCCTGCTGGTTCTGGGATGTCCTCTTCGTTGCTGGGCAATGGTAATCTGCTACACGCATCAGCATTTTGGTGATATTTTCCAGGTCTGTATTTCAAAATGTACTCATATCCTCCGAGTACTAGCGACCAACGAAGCATTCTCGGTGACAACGTATCGGGTGTCAATTTGCCTTCCTGTAGGATTCCGAGTAAAGGCTTATGGTCTGTAAATATTGTTACACTGCGACCCCAAATGTATCTATGAAACTTCTTCACTCCAAACATTATTGAAAGTGCTTCCTTGTCTAATTGGGCATAGTTTTTTTCTGCAGGCTTCAGTGTTCTCGACCCAAAGGCTATAGGAGCTTCTGATCCATCCGGCATTAGGTGTGAAAGCACTGCTCCTACCCCATACGATGACGCATCGCATGCCAAGATCAGTGGTTTCTCTGGGTCATAGTGTGTCAGCACTTGGTCGGACGTAATTACATTTTTTACCTCTTGAAAACTTTTCTCCTGTTGAGAGCCCCATTCCCAAACAACATCAGAGTGTAATAACCTGTTCAAAGGTTCGAGTAACTCTGATTTGTTACGAATGAATCGTTCGTAAAAATTTACCAGACCCAAAAAGGATTCCAGTTGACTTTTATCTTTTGGTGTTGCTGCTTGGCGAATGGCCTGTAGTTTGTCTTCGGTAGGGTGTACCCCTTCCTGATCCAACTGAAAACCCAAATAAGTCACTGCGACTTTTGCAAATTCACATTTCCCGAGTTTCACTCGTAGACCGTTTTTCTGAAGTACCGAGAAAACAGCTATCACCCGCTGCCAGTGTTCCTCTTCAGTCCTACCGGTTATTAGTATATCATCGAGATATACCACAACTCCGGGAATCCCCTTCAGCAAGTTCTCCATCAACCGCTGGAACAACGCCGGCGCCGATGAAATTCCAAATGGCAATCTTTTTACTCGAAAAAGTCCCTTCGTCGTGTTCATGGTGAGGATTCTCGAAGATTCTTCATCTACAGTTACTTGCGTATAAGCCCGATCTAAATCTATTTTTGTGAACCACTTTCCTCCTGCTAAAGTTGTCAATGCTTCGGTGATGCTAGGTAGTGGATATACTTCGTTCTTGATTACTGTGTTGATCGTTCCCTTGTAGTCTCCACAAATGCGTACGTCTCCTGCTGCCTTCGGAACTGGAACCACTGGAGTTGCCCATGACGATTGCTTGACCGGTTCTAAGACCCCTTCGGTGACCATTTTTTCAATCTCATTTTCAACCTTGTTCTGCAATGCAAAGGGAATTTGGCGATGTCTCTTGAAGATTGGTTGTGCCTTTTCTTCTATGTCAATATGCACCGGCTCTCCCGAATATTTCCCTAGTTCCTCTGTAAAAACGTCGGCAAATCCTCGTAGTTGAGGCGGAATTCTCTCTGCATTCATCATGTTCAATTTCTCGATCGAAATGTTGAGCTTTTTGAACCAGTTCCTTCCCAGCAGATTTGGTCCATTTTCTTTCATTACCAAAAGTGGTAATTTTGCTTTTATATCCCCGAACTTCACGTTGACCATAAACTCTCCCAAGATTGTCAACTTCTGTTTTGACCATGTTTCCAGGGTAACGTCGGAGTCCTCCAATTCGTCCTCGGTTGCCCATAATCGGTTGAACGTATCCCGTCCGATGACTGTGCGTCCAGCTCCGGAGTCGATTTCCATGGTAACGTCCTTCCCGTCAAGTTGCACTTGCTCCAAGTAGGGCCCGTCTCCTGACTCACTTCCGAGGCGGAAAAGATACTTGTCATACTAACTTTTCGTAGTTTCGGTTCGATGACACGCCTTAGATGTCTTCAGTGCTTTATTTCCTTCTTCTTTGCCTTTTTTCTCGCTTTTTTTCTTCAGGAAACAAGCTTTCTCCAGATGACCAACCTTCCCACAAAAATGACATGTTGTTTTTCCAAATTTGCAAGTTTTTGGTGAGTGGTCACCTTCACACCTGAAACATGGTTTATTTTTAGTTTTCTCTTGTTTAGAAGAATCTTGTTGGAATCTCTTGTTGGAAGAGTCTACTTTCATGACAGCGTTTGTTGAACTATGTTTCAATTCTGCCGCATTCTTATAAGCCGCCTCAGCAGCTAGTGCTTCATCGTAGACTTTTTTGTAGGTTAGGTTACTGTCTGCCAACAGCCTTTGTTGTAACCTACTATCACTCATGCCACAAATTAGTCTATCTAGAAGTTGGTCTTCTAAATTCTCAAATTTACAGTGTTCACTCAGTTATCGCAATTCTGCTAAATATTCTGTAATAGACTCACCCGCTTTTTGTTCTCGTCTATAGAATTTGAACCGTTGTACAAATTTACTTGGCTTTGGCGTGAAATGAGTGGACAGTTTTTCCACCGCCTGTTCATAGGTTAGGTCCGTCGGTTTCGTTGGCGTCGCCAACGAACGTAGGATTGTGTATACCTCTTTACCACACGCAGAAAACAAAATAGCTTTCTTCTTCGCAGGATCCGTGATCTCATTTGCTTCGAAGTAAAACTCAAGTTGCTCTTTGTAAACCTCCCAGGCTTCGGGATTTCCTGGAATGAACTCTGCTACCGAGCCCACTGTGCCGATCACTCGCGTTGTCGTCGCGGCCGCTTCTTGGTTCGCCATAGCCATATCCTCGTCGCCAATTTGTTATATCGCAGGATTGACAAATCACACAATACTCGTTATTAATTATGTGGTTTATTACAAAAGCTTGGATTACGTACAAAATATGTGGTTGTGTGTATCTGGTTACAATAATCTGAAGTTAGCTACTCTACTGTCTCTGTATCTGTTGTATGTGTGTTTTTTAGTGTTCATCAAAATCCCCCAGATCTTAAGGCGCGTTCTCAACACTTGACAAATTTTGATGTATCCACCAACGGCTATTAATTTTTCATTTTATTAATTAATTGACTGTAAGTAAATATTGTTATTGCTTACCATACATAAAATTTTTATTATACTTACTTTTGTAGCCATCCTGAAGAAGTCGCATTTGGTGACGAAACATCGATGTTCGTCAATAAATAAATAAATTTTAAAAAACTTGACTGCATTCCTGTGTACACCTACTCTCATCTGTTACCAGTCGCTTAGTAATATTTTTGAAAATATTATTAAATAAGATTTAAGTAAGTCTGTAATATGTAATATAATTTGTGAAAAATAAAATACGTGATATAACATTATTTATTTATATCAGATTTAATTGTTTATATTAAAATGAATACTCGTATGATTACAATTAATATATATTACATAATATTGTGTGTAGTAATTAGAGCTAAATATCAAAATATTTGTAGAGCTGTATTACGAGTATCAGAAAATACAATAATAAACAATGAATTTTCAGAAATCCTATTCAGAAAATTCTATAGTTTTGTTTAAACCTTGCAAATATTTTCTACCTGTGATAGGGGCCTCTTCTGTATCTCATTGGTTAATATTTAACCACGGGTTAATTTTTTTAACCAATCAAGTATGTTGACATAACAAAAAATGAGAATTTTAGTTGTCAAATCAATAACTATTGGATAAAAATTTTAACCAGCGATTAAAAATTAACCAGTTACATAATAGGGCCCATATTTCATGATTGTGCGAGTTAAATTTCTACACCGAGTAAAAAGGAATACATTTTTATGTCCGTACTACGGCAACATTAATAATTAGACGTGCGAGAGCTAGAGTTCCGAACGCAGGTCGTGTTCAAAAAATGAAAATCCCGCAGTGGTGTGATGGACAAATCAAATCACGATGAGGCGTGGGTTTAGTACTAGAAACATTCGGAACTTGTGCAGAAAAATAGAAAATCGGAACAGTTGTTGAACCCCTCGTATATTTTAAAAAAAACAACAACAATAACGAATAACCTATACTTAACGCACAAAAGTCGGCTCCAAACATGAATTTTATGTGTTGGTTAGATAATGTTAAAATATATTTAAATAAATTGCGTAAATCACGCCTATAGCCGAGTCAATAAAGGTTTTTACTTCTAAACCCACAAAACAGATCCGATTTTAATAATGTTTTTTTTAATGTTTGTTATATTCAATTATTTAAAATCAGAAGCATTTCAGCTGGGGCGCTCAATTATTTATACAGGATGTCCGGATTATGAAAGCCACCAGTGGAGTCTCGGGAACTATAAGAGATACAATTTCAGTTATATGGGACATGTGGTGCGCCTTTGGGAGGCCACCTTAGATGTGCTTTTGTTTTGCCAGAAATTTTCCTAGGTTACTAGATAATGGGGGAGTACTGAAGTAGGTCGATTTTTTCCATTATGAAATTATTTCTAAACTATCAGTAATCGAGAAAAATGTTTCAAATAGAAAAGTTAGATAATTTTATTGTCTATCCAGTGGTGTACGAAAATAATTTTCCTATCTTCAAATTTTCGAGATATAACACAAAATTACATTTTTTTAAATGGAAGCCATATTTGATTATTACTTTAAGAAAACAGATATTTTTTATTTCTTTCGATTACTATAAAGGTTATTGTATTTTAAATATGTTTCACTTTTCAAACCATAGTTTTTTCGCATTTTTTTATAATATTGTACTGCTAAGTATAGTATAAAATATTATGGAATAAAATGCTTTTTGTAGTATGTACTTTCTATCTTTATGTACAACTATAGGCTTACCGTTCCGATATCGGAAAACCCCAATACTCAGATCTAGGTACAAAAAAAAAATCATAATAATATTCTTAAGATTTGTCTAATATAGTCGAGTCAATGAAGCGGGGAAAACATGAAATCTTCTAAACCCTCAAAAACAGATCCGATTTTAATGAATTTGTCTTTAAATATTTGTTATATTCATTTATTCAAAATCAGAAACACTCAAGCAGGGGCGATCAATTATTTATATAGGCTGTCCGGATTTCAAAGGACTCTATTGGGATCTCGGGAACTATAAGAAATACGATTTCAGTTATATGGGACATGTGGTGCGCCTTTGAGAGGCCATTTTAGATGTGCTTTTGTTTTGTCAAAAATTTTCATAGGTTACTAGATAATGGCGAAATACTGATTTTGGTCGTTTTTTCATTCTGAAATTATAAGCGGGAGGTAAATATTCTGTTTTTCAATAAATGTAGAAAGAAAATTTTCTGTGACGTCATTATTTACAGCTGAAGAAAGGGAAGCATATATAAGAATGTATTTTGTAGATGGCGTGCGAGTGCGAATTTTCATTTGAATTTCATTTTTCTCACTCTGTCTCTCTTTTTTATTATGTGCAATTTGCGAGGTATCTATTACTCTTATTACGTATTTTGATTTGTTAAGCATGATTTTGAAAGATTTTAACTTAGCTTATACTCATACAAGATTAAAATGACAAACTAAAGTATTAACCTCCAAACTATTGTTCAAACGTCAAATAGGTGATCTGTCATGTTTAGATTACCCGCACATGCCGTTGCTATGGGGCGTACCGATGCTAGGGCTTCGGCCATTCATTGGTTCGGCGTAGTTCTACGTCGTACTGGCGGTAATTTAAATATTCAAATTTTATAAAAAAAAATCTGGTCAGTTAAAGAAATTTTGCTAAAAGAAAAAATATGAGTAGCAAGTTTTTAGTCTCTTCAAAAATATTGCATAAAAATCTGATGTGGCCAACACCAAACCTCCCGCTATTTAATTTTTATTAATTTAAATATACATACTTACATATTTAGTTATTGCGAAAACTACATTAAAATCTATTCCATATAACTATGGTTCTACTTACTATTTTCTTTTTAAAACGTTACTACTATTAATTTGAAATGATTAGTTCTTTGACAGTGACATTTATCTGTCAGTTACATAAATTTGAGATATGAACTGTGTAACCAAGGAATTTTGCTTGTTTACAGCGCAGGCTCCGGGATTATAATTATAGATATTTTCTAAATTTATACATAAAACATATAGAAAAAGTATTTATACAAATCTACAGAGAATTTAATAATATTTAATATTTATAATATACTTTAAAATCTATTTTGATCTTCAAATAAAGTGGAAATTCCGGTCATCTGATATACAACAAAATCTAATGGTCTCTTCCCATATTAGAATAAGGTAGAAATACAAGGTTTTAAAATTTTCTGAATGATAGTATTTGAGTTACAGTAAAAAAACACAAACACACACACACACATACACATACACACAGACATCATCGTGAAAATGTTAAAATCGGATTCTAGGGATCTTAAAACGTGGTCTAGCAGGAGGTAAAAATGGCACGCAAGTAGCCTATTATTATTTATCTTTGGACGATATAGTTTCACAGTTTCCCCATTTTGTAGGTGGCTTCCCCTTTTGTTCGTTTTATTTGTTTTAGACTTATTTTACTTTTTTCTTTTATTGCCCATTTTGTTAACATCCTATCTCCTTTCCGTTTTAGGTTTTCTCATTTCCTAAATATTGTTTATTTCTTTTATTCCGCTACTTTTACATGTAACTAGTAATATTTTGCCCTGTATCACACGTAACACGAATATTCTCAATCCGCAGAAATTTGCAAGTGACTGCATATGTAATTACTGGTTTCACAGTAGTTTTAAATATTTTTTATTTTCTTTTCAATTTGCATGTACAAGTACATATTTGTTTCTTTATATCAAATCTTTTAGCCGTCCAGCTATTCGTGAAGTTTTATTTATTTGTGATTTAACTTCTTCATATACGAGCAGATTTATCTAGATAGATTCATATTGCAGGGGCCAAGTAATTAAAGTGATTAATTTACTTAATAGCTTCTTTGGATATACTCCTAGTTTTAGTTTTGTTTGCATTTATTTCCATTATATGTACATATATTTTTGCAGCTTCGTTGGACCGATATAAAAATCTTTGCATATCATCTTCATTATCTGAAAGCAATAAAGCATCGGCAAAACCAACTAAACTCGTGTACATTAGTGTTTGTAATTTTAAAACCTAAATCTGCTGTGATCTGCTGACTGTTGGTTGGCTTTTCTATCAGTTTATTCAAAATAATATTTAGCAAGATAAGACTCAATGAGTCGCCTTGCCATATTCCTGTCGTAATATGAAGTTATTCTGTTAATATTTATTATTGTTTTAGCCTTGATTACATCGATGATTACATTTATAATTTTGTTTTGTATGTTGCTTACTGACATAACTTAAAATGTTGAAATTATATATATATATATATATATATATATTTTAATTTTTCGTTTGCGTCATCTAATGCGGCTTTGATGCAGCCGTATTGAGGACATCTTAAGGTATGCAGCCGCGTTGCGTCTGTAGTGCAGCCGAGTATCATATTTTACTCGGTACGTGTTCTATATTTCATTATCGTGTTGATTTTCTATATATTTGTTTTTAAATTGTACACATATTTTTGAATTACAAATTTTTACAATACGTTCTTTTATACTTTTGAGTTATAACAGTGAGTATATAACTTACATATTATATACTCACTGGTTATAATTAAACAACTATATTCTTTTTTGATACATAGGAAGATCTTTTTCGAACATCCAATTGTATTTAAATTCCAAGCGCTTCACAACAACCTTTCCATTGCAGCAACTGTCGAAATAAAATAATTTTTGTGAATACTATTATATCTGTCCTTTTGATAACAAGCAGTGGAAAGAGCCTCATTTGCTATTGATTGTGTTCCTTCAAAGTGTCAAAGGGATTGATTTGATTGCTTAGGAACGGAATGTGTTACGATGTTAGGAAATATGAGGTACGCGATTGATGTGTGCTTCACTTGTGATCTAGACAGATATTGTGGTATTGAAGACGGTAGTAGTAAGATACATCAGATGCCAATGAAAGGAGGAATTTGTGTAATATAACGGTATCGATAACGAAATGCTAATATTACGAAATTAAAAACACTTTCATTGGATATAATACAATACTTTTTATAAATTAACTTGACAAGTCACAACACAAGATTAATTAATTATGACAACTGTGTTTTTTTTCTACGTTTTTAGTTCTGATAATATTACATTCCTCCCCACATATTTAAAGAAAATCTTAAAATTCAGGCTGTGGATATCTTCGTGGCGGTTTCCTATTTCTTTGACTTCTTCTAAATGATATTTGTTCAGTAGCTGTTGCGGTTTCATGTTGATTCAGTGTTGCGGTTGCATGTTGATGCGGTGTCGTTGAAGGAATCGGATGATCTATCGATGTTGTTTCGGTTTGTGTTCGCTCTTGATTTGGGGATTTCTCTTTTACTGGTGGCTGTAACAAGGGCTTTGGGTCATAACAAGTTACTTCATTTTTACTTTCTGTTTCCTTGTGCTCTTGAATTGGGATGGTAAATGGTTTTCTTCTAAGTTGGTCTGCATGATATCGTTTATTTACACCTTCTGACGTTCTGATTACATACGAATATTTTCCTGTTCTTTCTGTAATTCTTCCTGTTTTCCAGTTAGATACTTTTGATGTCCAACAGTAGACATTTTCACCTTCTGAAAATTCCCTAATTGATTTTCTTAGTTCTAATTCATTTTTGATGTGTAAGAATTTCAATCTTTGTTTATAATCAGGTCTGATATTGTCAAAAATATTTGGTAACTGCCGACCAAACAATATTTCGGCTGGTGATTTCTTTGTTGCTGGATGTGGTGTATTTCTATAGCTGTATAAGACTTCACGCAAGCGCTGTTGTTGTGATTGATTGTAATTTCGACTTGCTGCCATTCGTGTTTTAAAAGTTTGTACAAACCTTTCAGCCAAATCGTTGGTGCGTGGATGCTATGGAGTTGACGTTACGTGTTCGATTCCGTATTTTGCACAATATTTCTTGAATTCGATAGGTGTAAACTGAGGGCCATTGTCACTTACTATAATTTTTGGGCACCCAAATATTGAAAATATATCTTCTAATATGTCACCTAAGTATTCAGATGTAGTATTTTTCACTGGTTTGACTTCCAACCATCTTGATAGGGCGTCGACTATTATTAACCACATTTTTCCTTCGAAAGGACCAGTAAAATCCATATGAAGACGTTTCTATACCCTGTTAGGTACAGACCAAGAATAAATTGGAAGTTCTGGTAACTGTTGACGATTAAGTTGACATGTGTCACATGTTTTGCAAATATTTTCAATATCATTGTCAATTTGTTGCCACCAAACATAGTAACGCGCTAATGCTCTCATGGCTGTGATTCCTGGATGGCCTCTATGTAATATTTTCAGTACTGTGTTTCTAAAGTCTGTAGGTATTATAATTCTACCTTGCCACATGAGTATGTCATCTTCCAACGATATTTCTTCCCTTTTATTGTAAAATGGCGTGACTTCTGCAGATAATGTATTGCTGGGAGCCCATTTACATTTAGTATACCCTTTTACTTTTTTTTAGTGTAATATCCTTCTCGGTGGCACAGCGTAGAGCTTCTTGGGAAATCATTAAATCAGGAAATTTACGTGCAGTCTGATGTAATACTATGTTGTGAATTCTTTCTTCTAACCAAGATGATGTTTCTTTTTTGTCAGGTAATCGGGATAAACAGTCTGCTACTATGTTATTTTTTCCGTTTCTATAAACAATATCATAATCATACTGTCCTATACATAAAGCCCATGTCATTAATCGATTATTGACTAGTTTCGGCAAATTTCTTTTTTCCCCAAATAAATGTTGTAGTGGTTTATGGTCAGTTAACAATTTAAATTTTGTACCCTGTAAATATTGGTCAAATTGTTTGATTGCAAAAAATATTGCTAAAGCTTCTCGATCTATAACTGCAACCTTTTGCTCAGCTTCAGAAAGTTTTCGAGAGGCAAACGCTATTGGACATTCATCACCCGTATTATTTTTATGAGATAATACAGCTCCAATGCCCTTTTCCGATGCGTCACGTGACAAGAATAATTATTTTGTATCGTCATATGAAATTAAAAAAAATGTACGTACCATTTGTTTCTTGACTGTGTTGAATATCTTCTCTTCTTTGATAGACTAGTTCTAATTTGACTTTGTGCCAACTAAATTATATAAATCGGCCCATAAACCATGAAGATTTGCAACAAATTTTTCATAAAAATTAACAAGGTCTAAAAAAGCTCCCAATTCTGTCTTGTTTGTGGGTGATGTGGCTCGTAAAATGGCAGTTATCTTCTCTTTTGATGGTTGGATCCCTTTTTTGCTAATTGTGTGACCCAAATACTCTATGGATGGTTGGAAGAAAGTACTTTTTTCTAATAGAATTGACATACCTGCAGATTGTAAACGATGTAAAACGACTCTTAAATTTTGGAGGTGTTCAGAGTCATCTAAGCTTGTGATAGCCAGGGGCGTAAACTACGTGGGTGCACGGACGCACATGCACCCACAGAAAGTGAAAGTGTGGGTGCACAGCACCCACAATAATGCTCTCTAACATTTTAATTATATTTCATACATTATAAAAATGAGTTGTCAATCTTTTTAAGTTGTTTAAGAGTAAGATGACATTATTTAATCGTGTCATGATAATGACAGTAAAATACTACTATTAAGCCGAACAAACGGATATGTTAATAATTATAGGATATTGCGAAGAAAATTATAGGCAACCTACAAACAAATGTTACTGTCATAAAAAATTAGTTGTCTGACATTTGGATAGATTGCTAGACCAAATTTATTTTAAAAATTGCACTGTCACGCATATTTAATTTTTTTCTGCCTAAATCGTTACAGATATCACAACTTACGCAGAGACAGAAAATTTTACCATTGAATGTATCATGGTCGTAACACCTAAGTTTCATTCAAACCGAACAAAGCGTTCTGTCATTATAAGCATTTTTTTTACTAAACGGTACACTTTCGGCTTTTCGGATATTGGTAAATTAGGTTGAATCGTGTTATTTTGGGCCCAGGAATCTGTGTTTCAGCCATGTCTACGTGTTTTAGAGATACCTGTATATATTAGGAGTATTATTATCAATTTTTTTTGTAATAGATATTAATTTTATTTATGTTAAATGTATACATAATTTAATACATGTATAATAAAATAAGCACGTTATTTTTATTGTATTATTTGCATTTATAAAAACAGTGCACCCACAGCCAAAATAAAAAGTTTACGCCTCTGGTGATAGCAATGTCATCAAAATATACTGCAATGTGAAGAATTCCTTCAAGTAATTTTTGTAAATATCTTTGAAAATTAGCCGGTGCATTGGTTATACCAAATGGGAGTCTATTATATTGGTAATAACCTTTATGTGTTACAATTGTCAAATACTTGCGTGATGATGGGGCAATCTTATTGTAAGTATGCATCCTTTATATCCAACTTCGAGTATTTCTCTCCTCCAGATAGTTGCCGACGTAATTGATCAAATAGTGGAACTGGATAAGTTTTTTTAAGTAGTGCTGGATTTATTGTGGTGCGAAAATATCCACAAATACGAATTTTATCATTTTTCTTTAAAACATTGACAGTACGTGTTGCCCACTCAATAGGTTGTACATTGGGATCAACCTGTAAAAGCTTTTATAGACGTTGTTTTGTAGACCTTGAAAGTATAGTTTCTTCTTGTAAGGAATATACTTGTTCAGGAAATTTCATTTTAAATGCTTCACACCACGGTAGGCCAAATAACATTGGTGAAACATTGTATATGACTACAACAGGTAATGTTTGTGTTTCTGAGTCCATAGTAACATCCTCAAATGTTTTTTCTTTAGTATATAATTTGAAATTGCCTTATGTTTTTAAGATAGGATTTGGTTCAAGTTTTGGTTTACCAATAATTTCCCAAAATTTAGTATTTATGATCGAATGGGCTGCCCCTGGATCCCAGTCCATTGAACATTTGTGGTTGTTAACGATTATATCTATTTTCTTACCTCTTTTTGCAGTAACTTGAAAAATTTGGTCTGTATCACTGTCATCACTGCTACCGCTGTTTCTCTGAGGGCTAAAACTTCCTGTATTTTCTTGCTGCTGTGATGTACGTTGTAATCTGGCTTTTCCCATTTTAATACAGCAATGACCGTAATGTCCTATAACTCTGCAATGTTCACATTTGTTTTTGATAGCTTTACATTGTATTTTGTCGCCATGTTCTTTTCCACAATGTTTACAATCTTTCGCTTATAACAAACGTATTTTCTTCGTGTTTGATTTCTGCTGTACTCTGTTAATATTGCCCTCTTTATGTATATCTAATTCAGCAGTTTCTCTTGTTTGAGCGATAGCGAAAACTTCTGCAAATGTGACTTCCTTTACTTTATTATTTTCATAAACTTTCAACCCTGGCCCTCGTTGTCGTAGTTCTATTTTTAATTCTGGATCTTGAATTCCCGTTGCGAATCTGTCTCGTAGTTGCCTGTCTAGTAATTCTCCATGATAGTCACAGTCAATGCTTAATTCTTTCAGAACATTTGCGTAAGATTCAAATGACTGATTATTTTGATGTGTGCAATTCCAAAATTCATTTAGTGCCTTAAAACGTGTTCTTTTAATTTGAAATAAAGAAAGAAATTTATCTTTGATTGTTGTATAGTTTTGTGAGTCGAAATCTGTGTCAGCATTTGTAAAGGATACTTTTAGCTCATAATATACGTCAGGAGAAAGTGATGCTAAGAATAATTCTTTTTTTAGCTAACAAATGCTTCTCCGTATTTTTATTTACATCCCATAATTTACACTCAGCCTCAAAATATTCGACAAAAGTTTCCGCTCGTATATTTTTATTATATTTTTCACACCTGAAATTTTTTATAATATTTTTGACATCAATTGAATTTTCATCCTGCACGTCCTGCAATGATGAATCTGAAACAATATTACTTCCCTGTAAAGTAATGTGTCGAAGTAATTATTGGATTTGCTCCTGTTGTTGTTTTTGTATTTGTATAAATTGAGCAACTTGTTCCGGGTTCATTTTCTTCTCGTCGCCAATGTAATATACCGGTATCGATAACGAAATACTAATATTACGAAATTATAAACACTTTTATAGGGTATAATACAATACCTATGCAAATATCTTATCCGCGAAACGATAAGATATTTTAGGAATGAGTGCTTTCGAAATATAAGTTTTAGTCAATTCTGCAGTTTTCAGAGAGAAGTAAATTTAGCCTTGACAGGTTGAAGTATTTGTGTTAGTTTACAATGTTCTTTATTAATAGCGTTTTCCTATTATATATATATATATATATATATATATATATATATATATATATATATATATATATATATATATATATATATATATATTTAGTGCGCACTTTTTTACATAAATCGTTTTCCAATTACATTATCAGTGCGCACTATCTGAGTTTTACGTGTTTATACATTTCGAGTGAACTGAAGTTTACTCAGTGCGCACTTTCTTATACTTCACCAGTGGCGTAACTAGCATTGCGGGCGGGCCCCCGGCTCTAGAGGGGCCCCAAATTACATGATTTATAATTTTGTTACTACTGCGAAATTTTGAATTTAATCATTTTTTTGTAGCAACATAATTTAGTCCATTATTTTTTAAATTTCAATTTCCAAAAATATTATTGGCTAAGGGCCCCTTATCCGCTATGTAAAATCAAGCTCCTTATTTTCCATCACATTTCGGCCGGAAGAATTTCAATTTCTTGGCAAATATTTTCCTGCAACTGATCCAGAGTTTTGTTTTAAAATAACCCCATAAAAAGAAGTTTGGGGCTGTCAAATCAAGATACCTGGCGGTCAATGTGTATTACCAAAACGTAGGGTTAAATAACGATAAGAGAATGATTTTCACAAAATTGCTATTATTTAGACTGTATGATACTGATCCATCTTACAAATACCATATAATATCGTATCCAAGTTCTTTCATTTGGGATACCAAAAATGTACGAATCAATTCCCTGTAACTTTCACCAGAGGACAGTGCCACCAATTTTATTTCCAAAAAAAAAAAAAAAAAAAATACGGGTAATCACATTTTCATAGTAAATGCCACAACATACAATGACTTTGGTGGGATATAAAAGTGTCTAATCTTAGATTTTCAGGTCTCTAATATTGGTTATTTTGCTTCTTAACATATCTATCAACTCAATGAAAGTGAGCCTAGTCACAATTTCCACAAGTTCTTGTGGCATGTAATTCTTCATGATAAACGCTACAATTAAAAACGGGCCCCAAAAACTTTTTGCGGGCGGGCCCCCGAACTCTTAGTTACGCCACTGTACTTTACTACGATGGTATGGTCAGTTCTTGCCAGTGCATTCGCACGAGTTTTAACAACTAGTGACGGGCATAACGTAATTGCCTGAACTAATTGCAAAAGTAAATATATAAATGGAAAACGCTATTAATAACAGGTGAGACAGATCAAAAACATTTAAGAAAATAGAAAGTGTATGTTTCTAGTTTATTTCAGGCTATTGAGGATAAAACTGTATTATTCAGAAAAAGAAAATTGTTATTCTTTTAATAATGTATAACGTCTCAAGTCTGGAGCGTGTCATTTTAATAGATGAAGTTGAAGTAGGCAGTTATTAGAGTGATCCATGGTTAAGTAATGAAAACTGAAAACTTTACAATGCGATATGTCTTTCTGGGCATGGTATGTATGATATTTTATTAATTACCCACAATTTATTAAACAGCATAATAATTATAAGATTAACCGACTTACCTGTAAGGAAAGTAATTTTGTGAGCTTGGCATCCCATATAATTACTATGTAGTATCGTGTTATGTCATACCCGTCGGTACATTTGAAAGCTATGTAATCAAAAAACACCCGATGTAACGCCTCATCACAGGTCATTTAATCATTTCGTTATATGTAATACGCATTTCGTACTTGGGTTCTTCGGATGAGGTGGGGGTTTCGTAATTATATCGGAGGACAAGCTCAGAAAATTACGATGAACCTTCCTTGCACGTAAGTCGGTTAATCTTACAATTCGCTTGTCTTCCAATATAATTAATAAGTAAATATTTAAAGTAATATGTGCGAAATCGTGTTGAATCGTCTCGTATGTAAACCAGTTTTTGTAAATTATGAAATACATAGCCCATACAAGCACACTAACCTGATTCGCAATAGCCTTTACGTTACAATAGCCCAATATAAATCCAAAAAACTTATATATATTTGCAAAAATTTACTATTCGCTAATTGCAGGTTTATTATAGAAGGTTATTGAATATTTAGAATTCAGTGTCCATCTGGACATGTTTTTAATTACACCTATATTAACACCTGTTCTATTTGCTGCAAAGTTGGCAGCGTGTTTTATATTGTGGCCTGGAAAAATATTAGTAACTATACGGTTTTTTTTAATACCAGCTTTATCCATCTACTAATAGGTTTCTGGTGTGTTAGAATTAAGTATCTTTGGTCATTTGAATGGTATTCAGAAGTGATTTGAATGTAGAGAATAATTGTTGACGCAATGCACAGTTATTTTGATTTTTCGCGGAAAAATGGAAAAACAAGTAAGGGTTATTGTCTAAAAGGACTTGATGTCTTTATTCGTTCACTAATTCGTATTTCTATTTAATCTTGCGTTCCTGTAGTAAGGTTTAGATGTGCACTGATAAGAGCCATTATGGTTACAATAGTTTGAGAGTGGTCCTTGTAATGGAAAATATGTTTCCGGTATATGTTACAATTGTATCTGGATTCTATGTAACTTCATTTGAATTTGCTTATCTTGTAATGTACATTTCTCTAATTAGTCTTTTAATTATAAATTCATCTTCGACTTTTTACCGATAGTATTAGGTTAAGAGCTGCTCAATGAGAGATTAGTGTATAGTAGGAATTCCCTATATTGAATGAGTTGGTTATAAAATTTATATTATTTTTTAGACAAAATGAATACCTATGGTTCTAAATTTTTTGAGCGACAAAATATCCTGTATAGCACCCATAATGTTCTTGCGGACTATGACGACAGTATTAAAGGCAGAACAGCTCGAAGAATGTTTTTATTTATAAACAGTCTCCGGATAATATCCCTGCTATCAGGGCAAGATCCTTGAAAACGGATGTGTATCTCTGAAACGTGATAAGAGTACGAAATTTTTTGATTCAACAATATTTGGATTTTCTGGGAGTAATCTTTGGAATAATGCATACCAACTATTAAAAACCGATTCCTTAAGAAGATGCGACAATACTGGGCGAAGATCAAAACCCAAGATTTAACAAGCGTGGTCTCAACTCGGGCCATTCAAAAAACGATAAAGTAAACAGAAACAGCAATCTTACGATGACAATATGCGAAATATTAACTTTGATGGCGTAACATTAAATATTTTTTTAACATTTACTACTCTCTGCATTATTATTCATTCAATTATTTGTTATTACACGCTTTGGCTTTTTACACATTTGGTTGAATATACTCGTGAGTGGTAATATTATGAGGATGAGACAGTTTTTCCTGTACCTTGTTTGCAACTTTGTACTAGTCACTGAAGAAGATGAAATGATGAAAGACATTCACAACACTCATGTGTATTACCCAGGATTGCAACCTGGGACCTTAAATCTTGATGTGATAATGTTACCACTACGCCGCTTGGGTTGATATCCTTTTCCTACATGTACAAAAGATAAACTAACCATCTTGGAAATGATAAATAAATAGAAAATATAAATACTTTTCTAACATGTTTGTAAAAAGGGTATGTAAATAGTAAAACAGTTATTTACAATGTAAAATAAAGATATACAATTTTTGATATTTCGTTGTCTGACATTTAAATATTTGTTCCTAAAATATAAATATGTAATACTAGACTTAGTCTCTTTTAAGTTTATTTTTATTTAATATTGAATCATAAAAATTCACTATATTTCACAGAGAATAAGTGATGCTCTCATGAATATTATATTTAAATAAAAATGTAAATTTAAGAATCGACTTTTGGAAAAGGTATATTTTAAAATATGTGACACAATTTATGAAGTTATTTTGTTTATATTTCAAATATGGAATAACAAAATAAATTTTGTTGCTTTATATGCGGGTATATGCGGGGAATTTATAAGAAAAAGGCTTTAAATTGATACAACCACATTCACATCCATACTAGATACTACAAATATTACAAATAAGGTATTTTGACATAATGGACACGTAAGTGCATCAGGGGATTTCATTACTTCAGAAATTAGATATGTACTTAAAGAGTATTTATGAGAATATTAACATATACTACTTCATTTAATCAAATCAGATTTATAAGATTTCAGACTGAGTCTTTATGTGAAGTATTAAGAACAATAAAACGACAGTGAAATATCCTTGTAGCAAAGGGTAAAGCCACATGTATAATCAAATTTTATCGTAAGCACATCACGCTGGCGCTGGCGTAAAATTGCAAGGTATTTCAAATATTACATTCACAACAAAAAACTGGAGTGCGACAAAATTTACACCCTTCGTTTGAACCTTGGAAGATTTACTCGTACATATCAAGCCGAGAGTAAATTCGCAAGCACAGTGTGTTCGAAAATATATTCTCGCTACGTGACGTTGCAGAACTTATTTGCTGTCAGCTTCTCAACAAAGTTTGTTTTGAATAGTAAAATCTGTCTTTTTTATAAAACGTCTAGTCATTTTATAAAACGTGGCCAGTGTTATTTTACTATCTAGCAAACGACAACCAGATTGCTGTTACACTGATTCATTTCAATTCTGTAACAAAGTTATTCTTAACAACATTGCTAGAGCAAATAAATAAATAAAGTAAATAAATATATTATCACGGCATATTATCCATTTCTGCGTGTGCAAATCTGCTTTGTACACAGATAGCAAATAACCAGTAAAATTGCGAACATTTAATAAAACATGAAAATGACTTGCTTTACATTTGTTTTTGTTGGTTACAATTTTTAGCAACGTTGCTAAGACTTAACAACTTCCTTATAGAATTGCAGTTAGTACTTCGACATTTTCGCCTGCAATTTCTCTAAAAACAGAACCTAACTCAACGCACAAAATTCACGCTTGGAGAATACGGATCATGTTTAGTGCGTTGCGTTAGGTTATGTTGTTATATTTAGAGCAAAGTAAGCTGTTTTAGAAAACGGCTATCCGGATTGCAAAACATTACTAACTCAACGAATGTTTAATAATCTGGCCGCGTTTTATAAAACGACTAAGCGTTTTATAATAAGATGGATTTTACAAATTGGCTACGACACATTTATTTTCTCAACATTTAATTTTGTGTAGTAAATCAAGTGTAGAGTACCTACAGATAATATGTGCTAAAGATAGAACAAACTTGGAATCAAATTGTCAGATGTTTGCATTTACATTTTTGTATGTTACCACAAAATTCAATTTTTACTTCAAGGGACTGCAAATACTATAAATATGAAGCCAACGTAATTTTGATTTAAAATTGAAATTACGCTGGGTAAAAATTGGTTTTGTAATCTTACATATTTGTATAACTACTCATATAATTTTAGCAGGGAAAACTAATGTTTTGTAAATTCTGTGTCTGACAATATTGATTTTTATGTTGCCTTTCTTGTTTGGACAAAGATTATTAGGACTCTATTTAAATTGATCTTTTATTTGTATATGTTTAAGTATTTAATAAATTAATTACAGTTTTTGTTTTGTTTACACAGAGTGTTTACGGTATTCATATTACCTCCCATCAAACTGTAGGTAAGGCAGGTAATGTTAACTGTCCAAAAATTCGATAGTGAGTTTTCAGTGAAAAAGCACGAATTAGAGTCCTCACAACACTTCCTACTATTTTTACGGTGTGTGTTTCCGTTTGCGTGCGTGCATGTGTGTGTGTGTGTGTGTGTGTGTGTGTGTGTGTGTGTGTGTGTGTGTGTGTGTGTGTGTGTGTGTGTGTGTGTGTGTGTGTGTGTGTGTGTTTGTGTGCGTGACGATTTTTCGTGTACATATATGAAGAGGAACAACATATTAGATTTTGGCTAAAATTGATAAACCGGAAGTGATACTTTACTTGAAGCTCTGAACAGAGTTTCGTGCAAAATATATTGTGATATATTCTAAAACTTTAAAAATTTAGTATTTAAGACGATGATAATGAAGGGGAACACCATATTATATTTGGGCTAAAATTGATAAACCGGAAGTGATACTTTACATGAAGCTCAGAACAGATTTTCGTGAAAAATATATTATGATATATTCCAAAACTTTTTAATTTGGTGTTAAAACTTTTATATGCAGGGAAATAACAAATCAGATTTTGGCTAAGATTAATAAGCCGGGGTGATACTTTACTTGAAGTTCTGAAAAGGATTTCGTGCAAAATATATTTCCTATAATATTCGTATTTAAGTCTTTTATATGATTTGGATCAACATATTAGATTTTGGCCAAAGTTTACTAACCGGGACTCATACTTTACTTGAATCTCTAAACAGATTTTTGTGAAAAATATGTTAATATAATTCAAAACTTTTCAATTTTAGTATTTAAGACTTTTGTATGAAAAAATATCATATTAGGCATTGGCTAAAATAAATAAACCGGAAGTGATAATTTACTTAAAACTCATTGCTATTTTAAACATGGAATTGGCGGGAAGTCTTGTGCTGGCCATATCAGATTTTTTTAACGGGTAGTACTACATGAGGGCAAAAATGCGAAAATAATAAAAAAAACCTTCGTCAATGTTTTATAATAAAAGTTTTTATAGGGGCGATTATGAAAGAGTAGATAGGATATGCAAGAAAAATATTTATAATTACAAGTTTTATTTTCCAATTAGGCATACTTATCTTGCAATTTGACTTAATTGCAATTATTATTATCTTACATTTATTATTATTTTACAATTAGGCATTATTGCAACTCTTATTTTGCAATTTGGCTTAACTGCAACATTTATCTGGCAAGTAGGTATAATTACAACATTTATCTGGCAATTAGGCTTAATTGCAACTTTTATTTCGGAATTAGGCATAATTGTAACTTTTGTCTTGCAATTAGATATAATTGCAACTCTTAACTTGCAATTAGGCATAATTGCAACTTTTATCATGCAATGAGGCATAATATTGCTACGGGAATCTTGCAATTAGGCTTAATTGCAACTTTTATTTTGGAATTAGGCGTAACCGTAACTTTTATTTTGCAATTAGGTATAATTGCAACTCTTATCTTGCAATTAGGCATAATTGCTACATTTATCTTGCAATTAGGCTTAATTGCAACTTTAGTCTTGTAGTTAGGCTAAATTGCAACTTTTATCTTGCCGTTTCGTTCCTCAATGCTTAAACAATGTATATGAAAATGAATGGATTGCTCTGGGTGGTTCTGTTCTTTGGTCTCCGCGTTCACCAGACTTAACACCATTGGACTTTTATTTGTGGTGGCTTATGAAAAGAACGGTGTACACCACCGAAATTATCGACCTCGAAGATCTCCGTAACCAGGAGGAAATTGGACAAGGCATGAGCCTTATTGCAGCGTATGCTGATTCATGGATACGCTGAGCAAGACTTTGCATATAACAGCAGGGTGATAACGTTGAATATCTGCTATAAAAGCCCTTATCATTTTCTTTTGAGCCCGTAAATACAAAACTAAAAAAAATATTATTGAAATAGTACGATAATTCGCATTAATATTTTTAATATAGAAAGAATATAAATATGTTTTATTTAGTTCCTTGCAATGAGCAAAGAGTTGAACTGTTAGCGTTCTTATGTTTGTTGCATGTGAGATTTGTAGTTACTATTTAATTGCGAGGGCAATTGCATAGAAATATTGTTGCACATGTGTTGTTATGTTTCTTTCACGAACAGATAAAGGGATAGCGCCAAGAAGATATGGCGATACTGAATCTCTATATGATAAGCGCCGATGGCAAATTCATGATGTTCTATAAACTTCGACGATCTACCCAACCGCCCACCGCCACCGGTGATGTAACCCTTACCTCCGAAACACCCTACATCGGAAGGAGACAGGAGGGATAATTTGTTTTAAATACACGCGTAAGCGCTGTATTCGAGAATCTTGTTTTTGGCAAGACTCACAGATCCTGGACCTCTGGCGTGGTTGACATGTTCAGTAATCCAAGCTTCTGAACTTAGCGAAACTTTACACCGACTTGTCAGGGATAAGTTCTCCAGTTCTCTTCTCGATTCCGCTTTCCAATACCTTTACCTAATGTGCTCTTCACTCAGCTGTTATGGCTATATCAGGACGTTTGCAATCCTACGTAACCTCCCTTTCCCCCCTGCAGCTGCTACGGCTAGGTTGGGCGCGCTTGGAGTCCTCCGTAACCGCCCCTTCAGAAAATATGGCTAGGTCAGGCACGTTCATAGTCCTGCTAAACCCCCCCCCCTCCCCATGCTGTCAGGCACGTTTGAAGTCCCCATACAGCTGCTATGACTATGTCAACTACGTTTGGGTGCCTATTTAACCCTGCACTCAGCTGCTATGACTATGTCAGGCACGTTTAGTATCCCAGGCCTACTAAAAAATGATGTATCGTTACGACTCGTTACTAGGCGAAATTTAGTTCTAATAATGAATTTTACCAGAACCCAGTACCCTATTCTGCTATTATATTTATCGTTATTTTATATCGTTTATGAACGACAAGTTCACATGTCTCGTTAAAGTAGTAAAGTTTGGTATAATTCAAAAAACAAAATTAAAAATGGCTAAAGGATATATTTTATTTGCATTCACTTCTTTACAATTTTATTAATTATAATTTTTAATTTTGACGTAGATATTTGGAATATGGACAGAGAATTTTAATAAACGGACAAGTGTTTAATTTCTTCTTTTAAGGAATTGGAAACTTGCCGTTTCATTAAAATTCCGACTATCTACATACCTCTAAATTTCAACTAGTTGACACTATTTTCAGTACATAATTTATTATCATATTTCAAGTTAAAAAATATATTTAAAAGATTAGATTTCAATAAATTATTAAATATAAATTGACTGTGGTAATCCAGGTATTGATCTATTGATGTATGTATTGTTTTGTGAATATATTCGCCGTATATATTTAACAAATTATATATTTATATAGGGAAGTCTGATTAATGTATAATCATACTTTGCGTAATACTTCAAATTCGTTTAAGTACTATAAGGGGAGAAGGGGGCACATTAGTGCAGGGGACACTTTGGCACATTTTAAATTATCGCGGTATTATGGGCGGGAAAAATTTACAATTTTTTTTAATAGATGTCGCTAAGGTGTATAATCTTCAATTCATATAACAACTTCGTCAAATCCAATGCAAGAGATTTCTAGGCAAAATATTAATTTCATCGATCCAAAATAAATTAAATTCGAAATTTTTGTTATCATCTAATTTTTCTCGTGATGTCCATTTCTATTTGTTTATAAGATACTGTCATTATTATATGGATTAGCTACTATTTTCTATTTGATAATGTTTGAGTTTTCTAATCTTAAAATTTTGACATATTTTTCTTTCAAAAGTGAGATTATGGAGTACTTTGGTACACCTTTGGGTGAGGTACATTGGTACACTGTTACGTTTCCAACCAAAAAGTCCTGCAAATCTTATATTGGGAATAGTGATGGGTCAATTCCCGAAATTGAATGATGAGGGAAAATTCCCGGAAATTCTTAGGGAAATTTTCAAGATTTTTTTTTGAAAATTTCCCGAGTGATTTTAAATATTGTTGTGCACCATACTATTTGTTGACGGAGTAAGAGTAGGTAACAGGCAAGCATAATGCAAAGAAAAAGAACAGGTGTCAAGGTATAATATTATCTAAAATAAAATTTCAAAAAAAAAAATCCGAGGAAAAAAGTCAAGATATTGTTCCCCGCAAATCGTATGTATTGAATATTCCCGATAAAAAACCAAATTCCTTGTGGGATTTTTTTAGCGGCACGTCACTAATTGGGAAGGTCATTGAAATACTAAATATTGGTCATTACTTTTTTAACAAACAAATCAAATGAAACTTTTATATTTCCCAATATTCTCGATATAAGCGATATCGACTTAAATAACGTCGTTCTTATATTACCACAGCCGACAATAAACTATGGTGCACCGCGTCAATGACTTCTTTAAATTTTAAACTAAGCAATTATTCATTACAATTTTTTTTTCAAATCTTGTACCTTGTTATAATAATATTATTGGTACTTGTATGCATTTCTAATATTTTTATTTTGTTTAATAAAACATATTTTTTATTTACTTAATGCAGAATATTCGTATTTATTTTTTATTTTGAGTCATTTACCTACCATCGTACCAGAGCATGTACCAATGTACCACAGGCATATACTATTGTACCTCCTCCTAGGGGGCAAATTGGTAAGATTTTTATTTAATTTTAAATTAACATAATTCATTATGATCGTAGATCTTCTTGACTGGAAATTTGATGGGTAAAGGAAAACTTCTGGAATTCAGTCAATGGTTAAAAAATTATTTATTTTCGGCCTCTACTAGTTTCGGCACCACATGTGCCTTCATCATGAGCTACAATAATTCATTATATAATATGTTTTTCTTTCAATATTAAATATTTACATAATGAAATGAAATATCAACGTATCGATTACCTATAAACATTTTCGGAAAAAATAGACACATAGCCAATAATAAAATAAAGTGTCCGAATTGTACCAATGTGCCCCTTCACCCCTGCCCGAATGAAATTTATAACCAAAAATAATAAAACATAATCATAAAATAATAATAATAATCAAAAAATGTATGAAATATGTCAAGTTTGCAGTGAATAATGGAAATAGTTCTTTCAAGGAATATGAAGTATTTATCCTATCAAGTTTATGACGGGTAGTTGTTTACGCTGATAACATTTCATTTGGCGATCGTGACACGACATCATGGTTTTGAACTCGATTAGTCAATAATTATTAATGCTTAATATGGAGCAAGCTAAAATATTACGTACAGTTTATAGAACTGCATTTACCCGTGCAGCAAATCAACTAGAGAATTTAGCAAAAATGGAAGTCCGTAATTTGGATGACATCAAAGACGCATGGAAGATGTTGCAACAGAAAGCAAAGTCACTTAAAGAGTATGATTAGGAATGGTTTAATTTACTGTTAGAGCACGATACAACCACTGAAGATAAGTTGAATAATGAAATCGCTTCTGCTGATAAGTATTTTTCCAAATTCGTAAAGTTCAATTTGACCTGTCAAATTTTTTTGCAGAAAGGTGCGGCTAGTGTTTTCAGTACCAACGTTAGTTTCATTACTGCTAGCATTCCTGTGTCGCATACAGTGAGATTACCTTTTCTTGAATTTAAACAATTTGGAAGTGATGTTAAGGACTGGTTATCCTTCTGGGGTCAATTCAAAAAGATAGAAGAAGATAGAGACATGCATTTGGAGGATAAATTTCAGTATCTTATCCAAATTACTATTCCCGGTATCAGAACTAGAGAAGTAATAGATAGTTTTCCACCAATTACAAAACATTATTCAAAGGCTGTAAAAGCTCTAAAATCGTGATTTGGGCGCGATGTATTCTTAGTAGAAGATTACGAAAGAGAATTGTTGAAGTTGGTGTTGCGAAATGCTACTTATAAAATTCTAAAAACCTGTCAACTTTATATGACAAAAGTGAAACACAATTACGCGCATTAGATAATTTGGGTGTCACAACAGATAAATGTATATCAATGTTGAATCCATTAGTGGAATCTTGCATTCTCCAAGATCTGCTACGAGTCTGGCAAAGACCATCAGAATTCTCAAAGAACCAAGATTCAACAACGAAAAGTTGTATTGATACTTTAATAGCTTTCTTAAAAGCAGAAGTAGAAGGCGAAGAAAGAATATTATTAGCAGCCAATTCAAAGTCTGCTGATATCGATATTCTAACTGTTACGGGTTTGTTGACTAATCAGATAACAAAATGTATCTTCTGTGCAGTGGCGCGCCAGCGACATTTGCCGCCCGGGTGCAAGACTTTATTTGCCGCCCCTATGTATGTCGACAATAAAATTTTAAATGCATCTAAATAATCTCATATTTTTAAATCCATTTGAAAATTATTATTTGATTGCAAAAAATAAAAAAAAAACATTTTAAATAAATTATTAAACAATACTATAGTAAATATTTATATAAAATATGGCAACACAAATACATAATAATTATAAAATTATATGATTACATACTATAATACTGAATATAATTATAATACTGTAATACTCTGTACATTTGTACAAACTAAAATATACTTTCTTATTTTAATCTTGATCTTTTCACTGCAAATTGATCGATAATATTAGAAATATTTAATTCGTCAACATTTTTTCAATACTTATTGGCTCGTAGTATGATCACGGTTTTAACTAAAACACTGTTTTAAGAAATGTCAAATTCAAATTTCAATATTTAATTTCGCCCTTATGTTTAAAGAACGATTTTTTAAAAAATATTTGTTTGAATACAAACTATGTTCTGCTTTAAAATCATATTTTGAAAAATTTAATAAAATTTATTATTGATATTAAATAATCAAATTTGACATTTCTTAAAACAGCGTTTTAGTTAAAACCGTGATCATACTACGAGCCATTATGTTTAAATTAGAAAGTCTTTCCTGGGACATGGTTGATCTTAAATAATTTTTAATAAATTTTAATTTGGAGAACGATCTTTCTCCAGAGGCTACAGTTACTGGCAGGGTCAAAAATACTGTAATATTTGGAAAAAGATTATGGAGGTCATGTGAAAATAAATAATCCAGAACAGTTGATGCATTCATATGTTTTGTTTCTCTAACATATGGTGCAAGATTTTCAATTTCATCGCACACATCTAGTGCATTGATATCGTTTTCTATTTTTGTGGGATCAGACAGTTTAATTTGTAAATCTGAACAATAGTTCATTTTGGTCTCTCGATCAACCGACATCAAAGTATAAATATCATTTTAAAAAAATCTGATGTGGCCAGCACATTACCTTCCGTCAGTTCTATGTATTTTGTACAAATTTCATACGGAAAGTTCCTTGCTAAATTAAATATTCTATTTCTTGTACATTACCTTCCGGCAGTTGCATGTATTTTATGCAAATTTCATACAGAAAATTATTATTTTGTGACGTTTTCTATATACAGTGTAATATATCTGCAGAAATAAAAGATTTATTATTATTATTTCTTGTACGTTACCTCAAAGCAGTTTTTTTTAACTCTATATCCATTTAATATTAAGTATAAAATGCAGTCAAATCGTATAGAGAATAAAATATTCTTTAATATTTATAATAACATCAAATGTGAAAAAATTATATTTAACATAGTTTTTTCAAGAAAAACTGTTAAAATCTTCAAATGATGGTACTTCCGGTTGACCAATTGTACCCAAAATCTAATCAGCTCTTCATATGGATGTAACGAAGAAGTACACGAAAAAATTATAATTTTTGTAACTGTAGTATTAGAGTTATCGCAGACGAAAATTTTGTTACACACACACACACACACACACACACACACACACACACACACACACACACACACACACATCATCGTAAAAATAGTAAATTCTTATTCTAGAGACCCTAAAACGTGCTTATTGATTAAAAACTCATCATCTAATTTTTTGACCAAAGACAATACCTTCCTTACCTAAAGGTGACGGAAGGTAATAAAAACTTTCGTTGTGTGTGTTCAAAAGCTCAAAACGTTCTTCTATTTTGGAAATTGCTTGCGCGTTGGTACCGTACCGTGAGTGAGTGACGTGTTTTGTTTTTATGCTCGCCAATAATCAACCCAATTAAAGGAAATTATTGCGATTTTTCAAACAAAACCGTGTTAGTCCAACGGAGAAAGAAGTGCTGCACAAGTGTAAATAAGTTTGAAACTGTAAGTAGCTTAAACATTTAAAAAACTTGAAGATAAAGTGTATAAAAAACTCTTTTAACTGCCAAACACGTGAGCCATCAGCTGGCCGGCCGGACTGTCCGACAGCCGTGCGTTTGAACTTGTATACATTTAATTAGGTTCTACCAGTGGCGGAGGCTTCGGGGCAAATGAATGATAGTTTTAGAGGTAGAAGTGATTCAATTACTGGCGTAAGGGAGTTGAGCAAACACAAAAGGGAAGAATTAATGAACGAATTTGAATTAATTTTCAAGAGAAGCAAGAAGACTGCCCGATCACCCGAAAAATCAGAAAATAGAAAAGAAAATCGGGAAGAAATGGATGAAGTGATAAAAATGTTTAGTCAAATGATGGAAGAAGTCATACAGGAAATGAGAAGCAACCATGAAGAACTAAAAAATGAATTAAAGAGTGAATTAACAGGAATAAAAGAAGAACTAAAAAATAATAGTGACAAAGAAGAAATCATGCAAAAGAACTTTCAGGCAAGAGAACAGAAATGGATCGAAGAACGGGAAGAACTACGAACTAGGATTAAAGAATTAAATACAAAAGTTGATAACTTGGAAAAAGAAAAAAATCCGAAATAACATAATAATTACAGGTTTTGATATGAATATTAGGGATGAAAATAAATTAAAAGAAAATTTAATAATTCTTAAGTTAAATGTCGGTACTGAAGGAAAAATAAAAGATGTACGAAAACTTGGACCAAAGAAAGGAATAATAGAAATGGAAAATTTTGAAGAAAAAATGACATTATTGAAACAGAAACACAAACTAAAGGCTTACGGAGGAGAAGCTGTCTTTATAGATAGTGATATGAACAAGTCAGATAGAATGACACAGGCAGCTTTAAGAAAAGAAGCAAAAGAATTAAAGACGCTGGGTAAAGTAGTAAAAGTTGCCTTCAAAAAGCTAATTATAGATGGGAAAGTCCGGATTTGTGATGAAAAGGAACAAAAGCTAGTAGATGACGAGAAAGTTAGGATGGAAGATAAGTCCAAAACAAAAAACTAACAAAAGTATTACAAAAAATGGAAAATAGGATAACGAACTCAGCAACGGACATGGTAACGAATAAAAACACAAACAATAACGTAGAAGAGAAACACAAGATTAAGGGAGGAAATAAGGTACATAAATCAGATAACTCAATAAATAGAAAATGGAATAGTAGGAGTTTGGAGCATGTTAATAAAGATACAAGCACTAATTATGTAACAAAAAAAGTTTGGAAGATTGGTACATGGAATGTGCAGGGACTGAATGGAAAGGAAAATGAAATTATTGACGAGTTTGAACAAACAAATTTAAAAATATTAGGTCTAACTGAAACAAAGAAAAAAGGAAATGGATCCATGAGAATGAACCATGGACATTATATGATATATGGGGGAGTAGAACAGTTGGAGCATGCACAGGCGGGTGTAGCAATTATAATACACAGAGAATATTGGAAAGAAATTATTAATTGGCATTACATTTCGGAAAGGATAATCAGGCTGTATTGTGGAAAAACTAGTAATCAAAAATTCAGCATAATTGTAGCATATGGCCCTTCTGAAAATGAAAATAAAGCAAATAAAGACTGTTTTTGGGACAGATTACAAGATGAAATGGACGTGATTAATCATAAAGTGATGGTAGTTGGAGATTTGAATGGAAGGGTTGGACGCAACGGAATACATGGACACCCAGTAGGAAAGTATGGAGAGGCAGTTAAAAATAATAATGGGCAAAGAGTTATAGATTTTTGTATAGCAAATAACATGTATGTGAGTAACACCTTCTTTAAACATAAAGATATCCACAAGTACACAAGAGTCATGCACAGTAGGGGAGAAAAATCGATTATAGACTTAATGCTAGCACAAAATACCTGCAAAAAATTAATACATGATGTACGAGTTAAGAGAGGACATGAAATTGGTTCTGATCATTACTTAGTAGTAGTCAAAATAAAATATTGGAACGAAAGGAAAGACGAGTCACAGAATGAAAAGTATTTAAAACCAAGTATTAAGGTACATAAGTTACAACAACAAGAAGTTAGAGAGGAATACGCTAGGAGACTAAATGAAGAACTACAACATATAAATTGGAAAAGCGAGACTGAACTGGAAAGATTGTGGAAAATATTTAAAGATGCAGTATGTAAGCTGGCCGAAGAGGTTTGTGGTGTGACGAGACAAAGAGGACAGAAATGTACTTCATGGTGGAATACTGATATTAAAACAGAAGTACAGAAAAAGAAAAAGCTGTGGAAAATATATCTGAGTAATAAAACGATTAGTAATTATGAAAAATATAAAGAACAAAGAATCGTAATTAAAGAAACGGTTAAAAAAGCTAAGACAGAACAATGGGAAGCATTCGGACATAAGATGGACATAGATAGCAGAGGAAATACCAAACTACTTTTTAGAACTTTAAAGAATCTAAGGAAAGGAAAAATAAATGAAGTAAACTGTATAGAGGATGAAGAAGGAAATTTGTTAGTTACAAGCCCTGATATAATAGAAAGATGGAAAAGGCATTTTACCAAAATCTTGAAAGCAGATACAGAGGCACCAATACCAGACCAACAAGTTATTACAAATGAAATAAACCCGGAAGATAAAATAAGTACAGAAGAATTGAGAGAGGCAATTAGAAAGTTAAAAAACGGGAAAGCTGCAGGACAAGACATTATTAAGGCAGAATTGTTAAAATATATGAAAGGAGATGCAGAAGACTTATTTTACAAAATAGTAAACGTGGCCTGGAACATCAGCCGTATCCCAGTAGACTGGACACTAGCAACTATCCTGTCCATCTTCAAAAAAGGAGACCCAAAAAAATGTAACAACTACAGAGGAATTTCTATACTAAGTGCAGCGAGTAAAGTATTCGAGACAATATTGGAAAATAAATTAAGAAAGGTATTGGAGCCCACCTTGGACGATAATCAATGTGGTTTCAGACCAGGACGAGGTACAACAGACCTGATTTTCTCGGTGAGACAACTAACTGAAAAAGCAAGTAAATACAACGAAAAGTTATTTTTATGCTTTGTTGACCTAGAGAAAGCTTTTGACACAGTACCCAGAGAAGAAATCTGGAAAGTTCTAGAAAAGCGAGGAGTTGATAATAAGTTGATGAAAGCTATCATGAGTATATATAAGTGTACCAGAAATACGATAAGAACACACAATCAGGTATCAGGAGAATTTACTACCAGAATAGGTGTAAGAGAAGGTGGTGTTCTGAGCCCTCTCCTCTTTATTGCACTCATGGATGAAACAGGCAAGGAGTGCAGACCTACCTGTAAAAAAGTTAGAGTGGGAGTAAGAAACCTGCAACAAGTTCTGATCTCGGATATGTTATACGCTGATGACTTGGTGATCATGACAAATTCTGAAAAAGATCTACAGAATAATATCAATATCTGGAACGAAGGCTTTATGAAGTATAGACTGAATATTAGCGTAGAAAAAACCGAAGTTTTGGTAATATCAAAAAATGAGGTGCAAACCGCAGTAACTATTAAGGACAAAACCATAAAGCAGACAGAAGTTTTTAAATATTTATAGGATCAAGCCTAAACACTAAGGGAGAATTGGAGCCAGAAATAAATAACAGAATAACGAGTGCTACAAAACTCTACTACGCACTAAACAAAGCCTTCATACGGAAAAAAGAGGTGAATACAAACACAAAAATAATAATATTTAATAGTGTGTATGTGCCTGTGCTAACTTATGGCTGTGAAACGTGGACGTTAAGCGACAATAATAGAAGTAAAATTCAAGCGTGTGAAATGCGTTATCTTCGATCGGTAATCGGTGTGACTAAAAGAGACCGAATATGTAATGAAAATGTACGCGAAAGGTGTAATGTTAAACCGGTGCTAGGCAAAATAGAAAAGAGACAGTTAGAGTGGTTTGGTCACATGGTACGGATGGATGATCAAAGAATGGTGAAAAAGTTATGGAAACTAGGTGTTGACAAGAAGCGCCAAAGGAGGAGACCAAAGAAAACCTGGAACAATGAAATGGCAAAATTACTACAGAAAAGAAATATAAACTGGAAGGAAGCAGAAAGAAAGGCGCAAGACAGGAAGGCATGGAGAAAATTCTGTGCCAATACCTCTACACCGTAAGGTAGATGAGGCCTTGGATTAAGTAAGTAGGTAAGTAAGTAATAAATAAATATATCCCCATGGCTTAATAGCCATTGCTGGGTGTGCCAATCTGCTTGTACACAGATATCGGTAATGATTAAATATTTGCACCGTGCGGGCGCTTACCAGGCGTCACGTCACGGGCACTCATTGCTGGCGTGGAGAGTGCACCACAGGGGTCAATTTCGTGCCATTTAAAAATATTCGGCGTCGGTCGGAATCGAACCCGGTTCTCCGGATTCGCGACCTGACACTCGGGCACGCGGCCACGAGACCCCATTTTTTTTATGATTATTATTAACGACTGACGAGGCGGCTTTTTGCCGCCCCTGAAATTTGCCGCCCGTGTGCGGTGCACTCCCTGCACCCTCGGGTTGGCGCGCCACTGCTTCTGTGATGGTACACACAACAGCTAGGATTGCTTTAAAGCACAAAAGTTATCGCTGTGTGAGAAGAAAAGTATCCTAACAAAACACAGAGCATGTTTTAATTGTTTGAAGACTGGACATCAAAGTAAGGAATGTTGGGTAATTTTCCAATGTATAATTTGTTCTCGTCGCCATATTACAATGATGTGTTCAAATTTATCAGTGAACAAGAATGATGCAGTTAATACAAACAAAAAATAAAGGACAAATCAACCGTAGAAAAAATTTAGCTAACCACGTCAATAATCAAGTATTTTTTCAAACTTTAATAATCAAAATTCGAAGTGATGAACAAAAGGAAGAAGTTTGCGCTACTATTCACAGTTGTTCTCAAAAATCGTATATATTGCATAGCACTGCGAAACAGATGGGTTATATACCCAAAAAAGTGAGAATATTATACACAGTCTTTTTGGTGGTACCAGTACAGAAGAGCAGACCTATTTTTCCTATGATATTCGATTCTTAAGTTTGGAAGAAAAGTATGCAAGTCGTTTCGAAGCACACGACCATCCAGTTATCTGTAACAATATTTCTTCAGTTGTCGAGGATGAGTAAAGCAGAGAGTTAAAGAAACTGAATATTTCACTCTCAGATGTTAAAGACTCTGAACCAATAGAAATATTAATTGGTGCCGATGTTGCTGGTAAGCTACTTATTAGGCAAAGACAAATTTTGAAATGTGGTCCAGTAGCAGTGAAAACATATTTGGGATGGACATTAATAGGAAGAACTATAAATAAATTAATGTCGTCAAGCGCTGTCATGATCGTCACTTCTTTACTGTCACAAGATATACTAACAGATCCCATATAGACGAAATCTCGTCGAGAAGCAGGAGTAGCTGTAGACATAGGCGTCGACTTTTGGATTTTCGTGTGGGGGCTAAAAGGGGCAACAGAAAATTTACCAAATACAAACTTCTATCTCTATTTAGGGCTTGAATACAGATGTCGCCGTTTACCCTTCCAACCGGGCTCACCGAGCCGCAGTGTTTTACCACTGCCGTACTGCCGGTTGGATTTCAGCCACCAAATACAAACTTTATTTCTTAAAATTGGAACGCAACTAAAATTGTATAAAAGATGTGAATTTATCGTATGCCTTGAAATATCTACTTATTTTTTTTTTTAATCTTGACTTTTTTTGAAATTTACGGCGAAACTCAACATGAGACAGATAGAACCTAGATTTCAATGGGGACTTATGAATTTAGAATTTTACGTTTGCCATCTACTGAGTTCTGAAGTAACCTTTTAGACCAAGACGACAAGCTCGAAGAAAGAGACAGCAAAGCACTATCATGACCTCTTACATAGATAGAATCTAAAACAGTATTCAAATGTGTTGAATAATTTTGTGTTTCGATATTACTATTTTTTTAGAAATTATTTTCAGCTAACAAATCATTATTATAACAAAACTGATTACTCATACATACGTCATACGTCAAACACCACCGCAAAATAAAACAGCAAATATCAAATCGGATTATGACAAAAAGGTGAGAAGAGAAGAGAGGCCATGGTAATATAAAACTACCTCTTTCTTCGAGCCTGCCGTCTTTTTTTAAAGACATGTAGTACAGGATGGGAAAATTTGTGTTGTGTGACGTCAATTTCATAAGTCCCCATTGTATGTATGTATGTATGTTGAAAATATGTACAGAGGAATCAAAAATACCTGCAGTGTACAATTTTGACATTTGCCGCTTAGCTAGTATGACAGCATTACTATTTCCATGGGCGTACACTTTGAATTTGGAAGCGGTCATAAGAATAATCTCAAGATCCATGTTCTTTGTGATCACCCGAAAATATGCTTCAAGAGAATATCTGTCACGCTCTTCATTAAAAGCATAATGAAATGAAATTAAAGATTTTTCAGGAAGCTATCCGAAATAAATATCAAATGAATCAACGTACGTCAATGTTATTAATCATGCACCTGTCACCATCTGTCATAAGTAGAAAATAGTTTTGATGAATATGGAATATAATTTTGACATTATTTTGGAACAAACCTTCAACCAGTTTTGATCATGAAAATTATTTCACAGGAGTCTGGAAAATCTACCGTGATTTTGACTAAAATCTGATAATTTAATTAATAATTTCAGACAATACTCCATTTTAAATCTGGGAACACTTGTGGCAATACTATTTGTTAATCCGCAAGCGTTACTTACACAGTACTTTAGTTAATACAATATGACAAGTTGAAAATTTTATAAAGTAAATAATAGAATAGGTATATATTTTTACTTTGTATAAGTAATTGATGTATTAAAAATATTTAAAAGTGAGTGTACTCTTTGTTGGTATTAAAAATAATATTTGTGTGTGGGGGCAGAATCTCTTCATATTTTTTCGTGTGGGGCAGAACCCCTTAGATTTTTCCGTGTGGGGGCTCAAGCCCCGAAGCCCCCACGTAGTCGGCGCCTATGGCTGCAGAAGAACATTTTTTAAGTACAGTAACAATCAATACTAAAGGATTGTGTCGTTGCTTCAGAAGTGAGTCAACTAAAACAAACTCATTCGTAGAAAATACGTGTCTAATTGATGTCGGAGAAATAGTTTTCATTGGAAATGAAAATGCAAAAAGATTAGATTGGTCATTGGGACGAGTCTAAGAATTATTGCCAGGCAAGGATGGTGTAATGACTTGTTCATGTAAAAAAGAACGTTCAACTGTATATCGTTTGTATCCCCTCGAAGGTGGCAAAGAAGATGTCGCTGTAGAAGATACGCAAGAAAGAAATGAGGCTGCAGAAATTTTGCAAACTGCTGTCACAGAGTCAGAAAAGTTATCTAATTCATCCAATGAGAAGAAATTAAAACGTAAATGCATACATGAACAACAATTTCAACATAAAAAATCTGATCTGGCTAGCACATGACCTCGCGCCAATTTCACGTTTAAAATAGCAATGAGTTTTAAGTAAAGTATCACTTCCAGTTGATGTTTCAAATTATCTACAAGTTTTAAATACCAAATTTGAGAAGATTTGGTTCATATTTAAATATATTTTTTCTAGAAATTCTGTTTATAGCTTTAAGAAAAGTACTATATCCGGTTTATCAATTTTAGAAAAAATACTTATGTCGTTCTTATTAATATAAAAGCCTTAAATACGAAATTTGTGAAGTTTTGGAATATATCAATATATTTTTCACGAAAATTTGTTCAGAGCCTCAAGGAAAGTATCATTTCTGGTTTACCAATTTTAACCAAAATCTAAAATGTTGTTTTCCTTCGTATAATAGTTACATACCAAATTTGACAAGTTTTGGAATATATCATAATCTAATTTGACAAAAATCTATTCAGAGCTGCAAGTAAAGTATCACTTCCAGTTTATTAATTTTATCCAAAATCTAATATGTTATAAAAGTCTTAAATACTAAAATTGAAAAGTTATCGAATATATCAATATAGGAGTATTTTCAAGAAAATCTGTTCAGAGCTTCAATTATTACTTCCGGTTTATCAATTTTAGCCAAAATTTAATATGTTGTCCCCCTTTATATAAAAGTCTTAAATACCAAATTTGAAAAGTTTTGGAATATATAATAATACAATTTTCGTGAAAATCTGTTCAGAGCATCAAGTAAATTATCACTTTCGGCTTATTAATTTTAGCTAAAATCTAATATGTTAGTCCCCTTCATATAAACGTCTTAAATACTAAAATTGAAAAGTTTTGGATTTTATTTTAATATAGTTTTTCATTAAAAACTGTTACGGGCTTCAAGTAAAGTACTACTTCCGTTTGTCCAATTTTACCTAAAATGTAATTAACTCTTTATATATATATATATATATATATATATATATATATATATATATATATATATATATATATATACCGGGTGTTGAATTGATTTATGCAATATAGGAAAATCAATACAAATTTTTTCATATGACGATATTTTGTTCTCTATTTATTTTAGAGCAAAATGCTTCAAATAATACTTGTATATAATTAAATTCTCCATCCAAATCACTCATCACATTTAATTTTACACTTTTTATAACGTGTAAAATTGGGATTAATATTTTTATAAAATGCTCATTTATAGCGAGAGCCATGAAATTTATATAAAGGCTCAAAGATATGACGTTTGAAATGTCAGAAAAGTTAGTAAGTAGTATAACACAGATTAATAACATTGAGCATGTTGTGAAAGAAATAATTATATTTACAGTTATAGAAAAATACGGGTTTTAGTTATTTCGTGAATATTAAACAATATCCGATTATAACTACTGTTGAAATAAATTTTAGATAACTAATATAACAAATTACTTATTTTATTATCACAATACATGTTCGAACAAATCACCGTTAACTGTTAAACAGTGATTTAATCTATTATAAAATTCACGTCTTACATTACATAATTGTCTAAATAAATGTAATTTATTACGTTCTCTTCGAATGGCATTTTTTAAAGAATCTAGATTAGGATTATTTTCTTGACAAATTTTTTACTTCAGCTTGGGAATTTCCTTCATAAAACCATTTTATGCACTGAATCTTTTCTTGAATGTTGTACATATATATTTATATTAAAGAAAATTACCATAAATGAAATAATAAACTTATAGTAATTACTTGCGCGAACTGCCGAACTACTGGATATTATTTTGCATTTGTTTGTACATTTGTTTAAATTTCATGACTTTCGCTATAAATAAGCAATTTTATAAAAATATTAATCCCAATTACACGTTAAAAAAAGAGTAAAATTAAATGTAATGAGTGATTTGGATGCAGAATTCAATTATCTACGAAAAAATCATCACACACACATAAACACACACACATGCACGCACGCAAACACACACCGTAAAAACAGTAAGAAGTGTTGTGGAAAACTCACTACAGAATTTGTGGACTGATAACATTACCTCCCTTACCTACGGTATGACGGGAGTTAAAAATAATAATATAACATGTGTCTTTTGGTATTGAAAATACTTATTATATGTGTTTTTCAAGGTGGGAGGGTGTTAGAGGCATATGTTAACTTTCGTTTTTTATAATCTTAATTACAACTCAATTTAATTGAAACAAAATAATAATATAATATATAATATATGAAATGTATGTCATATGTCAAGTTTGTAGTGACTAATGAAAATAGTTTTTTCAATGAATACGAATATCAGGATTACGACGGGTAGTTGTTCAGTCTGATATTATTTCAAATATGTTCAAATGAGGATATCATTAAGATGTGATGGTTTGTCGAACATATCTAGAGTACCTACTTATAAATTATTAATAATATTACATTTTATGTAAATCCACTTAATATTTGAATATAATGGATCAATATGTCAAATTTAAATTGAAAAACAAAAATTTATTCTGTCACAATAAACATGAAGTTAGGCAGTATAGTTATAATCATGACAAAAATAATTTATAACGATATGACTAGTAGAATAGGTTTCTGGTATTTGTTATTATTAATGTCATTCCACCAAATGCGTAACGACAGTCGTATGGTAACGTTATTGTCACATGTGTTTTTAGTAGAATATTCTTGAATGTATGTTGCGTTACAACATAACTTTTTATAAAACTTTTACAAAGGTGCTTTAACGTTTTTTGTCTTCTCTTGACTTATAGTGTCACCCATAAAAAATAAGAAGATCGTAAACAACCTGTATTGCAATTGGAATTTGGCGTTCTTAGTAATTTTTTTTGTGTATATTCGCTTATTTATTTCTATTACTTTACATATAAAATTAAAACCATGAACCATATTAAAATGCTATTCAACGTAAAAATATGTTGGACATGTAGAATTAAATAATACATACACATTATTTTAGAGCATGTTTATACAAATGAAATATGGGTATTATGAATTAAATGAATTTATTTTGACACAAACCATGATTAATGATATGAAATATTACGACCATTTTTTACCCCAGTTATTCATGAATCTGTTTTTAATATCATTTATATTTGATAAAAAAGTTTAATCTACAGGCTATTAAAATAATGTTACGGTTTTAGGGTATAAAAAACAAAAAAATTAACATATCATTCATATTATAACAAAATATGGAAAATAAATAGCAAGTCAAGCAGTTTTATAGAATGTACTGTTATGTAAACTTATCTTTGCAATTTCGTTATGTCGATAAGCAAGAAAAGGTCACAAGAATATAAAAGCAATGTAAAACAACAAACAGAAAACTTAAATTGACGTACATCTAGCGAAATGACAATCAAAGTGAGTGAAAAATTCAGATATTTCATTAAGTTTAAGTGAACGCTTTATTAGATTATTTGCGACGTGGAAACTTTGTTGTTTTAGAGATAATTTTATTCATGATTTTAGGTACTAAATTGCTTACTTGAACTGAAATTCGGGTGAAATTGAATTTCTACTGAAAATCACCTTAAACATAAATCGAAATTCCTTAACTCTCCAAATTGCTTTTAAAACACCCTATTTGAATCTATAAACCATAAAATTTATGTCGTTTTCTTGTCTTTTCCACAATTCTCGTAAACCAGTTGCAGCTCAAGCTTCATGTAGATTTTGTCTGTGAAAAAAGCTTTCACATTTGCCGCAGCAGTGGAGTTAAATTTAAGGCTCGCTCCGAGTGAAATTTACACATTTTCATTACGTTTTTACAAGTTACACGCAATTAAAAAATCACGTGCATGACCTTTCACCATTCTTTTGTACTAATGTTAATGTTACACACAAATAAAATAATTTTAAAAACATTTCGCAGTTTTCCAGCCAGTTTAAAATATGAATATCATCCCACAGTAATTAATAAACGGAAAACATATTAATTATTAATAAATTCGTAATAGTACAATTTTTAAAATAGAGACATTTAAATTTTGGATACAAAATTATAAAATTGTGTATTAAAACCGGTTTCTAAACACGTATGAATAGATGCTTAGCATAGTGCATAGTTATAAGGTGGTTATGAGGTTACCGTCGGCAAATCATAATAGTTTAAATAAGTTATTCAAAAAATGTAAGTACATATTCTTGTCCATTCAAACGAGGTATATCAGTACCAATTAGTCGTTCAATTATTGTTCCGGCCCATACTTTTTTCAATGAAATTTTTACAGCCTGAGGATTTTTGTGTGCATATGTGTATTGTGCAAAGTAAAGACATAGTCTTTAATAAAACCAGTCTCATCAGTGAAAACTTTGAAATTTTTGCACGTGATATGGATATAACTGTTGTGATTTTTTTAAAATTGTCATATGTGACACTTCGTACTGTGATAATCTCGAAGATGTACAAGATTTACAAATGTGCAAATATTAGGATCAGAGTGATTTGGAAAATGCTCTGTCTAAATGCGTTAGCAACTTCATGACAGTATCTTTATGTTAAACCACAAAGTTTAATGTAGTTCAGATACGAATAAAGAAATAAACGGTAAGTAAGTAATTACAATGTCTGTGTTCTCGCTATTCCTAAGTATTTCGACAGAATTTTACCTTATAAACAAGTTTATTATTAATGTGAAAATTTAATTACAACAACTGACAAGACTGTCAATTGCTAAAACAAAATATTTCATAGTTATTGCTACTGCACACCTTACTAGAAAAATACGTAGGATGACTAGTTAATTTATAAGATTGTAAAAACGCTAAAAAAATATGCGATTTCGAGAAACAGTTATAAAAAAATATATTGTTGCTCTCGACGAGTTATATTACTGGCTAAATTTAATGTACTTATTTCATTTACACTCTGTATACATAGGTAGGTACATATAATGTATTTTCATTATTCGATGACATATTACGAATATACAGGCTGTAACAGAAATAAGTACACTAAAATTAACCAGTAATATAAGTCGTCGAAAACAACAATATTTCTTAATAACTTTTTCTCGAAATCGCATATTTTTTAGGTTGTTTACAACCCCGTAAATTGACAAGTCGTTCCACGTATTTTGTTAATAATTTAATGCAGTAACAATAGCTATGAAAAATTTTGTTTTAGCAATTGATAGTCCTGCCACTTGTTGCAATTAAATATTAAATTAAATATATTATTAATAAATTGGTTTAAAAGGTAAAATTCTGTCAAAATGCTTACGTTCCCGAATAGCGAATAATAATTAATAAATAATAAAATAATTACTTACGCTTCTCAAGGCTAACAAGCTTATACGAAAATCATCATCCTCTTAATATTTGCACATTTGTAATTGTTGTACATCATAGAATATCTTCGAGATTATCACAGTACGAGGTGTCGCATATAAAGATTTGTAATATTTTAAAAGAGCATTTTTGCAAATGGGTTCTATCGTTCACTAATGAGATTGGATTTACTAGAGAAGGTGTATTTAATAATACACAATACACTTATTTGGACAAAAAATCCTCATGCTGTAAGAAGGAAACAATTTTCAACAAAAAATTTCATTCATTGTTTCGGCGGGAATATTAAATTGGTCATCATATAATCCCACCTCGTTTAAATGGAAAAGAGTATAAATTTACATTTTTTGAATAACGTATTTAAACCTCGATTTAAACTAACGGCAGCCAGGTTTGACATCTATTTCACAAACGATAACTCATAACCTCATAAACTATACTCTGCATCTGTTCACATACTTTGGGAAGCCTGTTTTAATACACATTTTTATCATTTTGTTATCCAACATTTAAATTTCTTTATTTTAAAAATTGTACTATTGCGAATTTATATAAAATGACAATAGTGTTCGTATAGTTTTTCATTTAAAATTTAAATTAAAACAAAAACAACGAATAGTAGGTATAGACCGATCGAATTCATCCGAAATTTTACGATAATAATCGATACGACCTAGTGACGTTGCGTCTACAATAATTAAGCATTTTTATTACAACGAAGTAATATCTAATGAATTCATCATTTTCACTTTACTAAAATTCTTATTTGAATCCGTATAATTATTGCAATGGTTGAATACATCATTTTCAAGTTTCATTTTTGACCTCGGCCGGTATCGAATATGAGCTTCTGACACATAAAGAGTCACCTATCGCAAACAGCTATTCTAAGTACAGGTTCCCAGACGCATATAATGTTTGCTAATTTTGTTTTCTTATAATATAAATCATTCCTGCAAAAATATTCCTTTACCACATGTAAAATTATTTAGTTGCATTTATTTACAAACATTTCGGTTAAGCGAATAGTAATTACAGCAACCAAACTGCCACATATCACGGTCAATAATATGTTCATTCATGATGGCAAAAATTATGTAGGTCCCTAATGAAGATACGAGTAACTATGTGTATCTACGCACATATTAGAGACTCGATATAAATGTGTTTAATAATCAATCATTATTGATATTATGTACATTTCATAAATAAAACAAGATTTTTTAAAACGTCGTAGAAATGGCATTTTTTGTGACTTGGTTCACAAGGTAGAAGTTTCATTTCTATGACGCTGGAAATTTCTACGCCGGCGGCGTAAAATTAAAATGAATACATATCCATAGAATCTACATAGAATTGGCGAATAAAAAGAAAAGCAGTGCGTTTGGAAAAAAATATTAATGTGTTATTCGGAATAAAAGTGTCCTTATGTGCCTTGCATGTAATCCGACTCGCTTCGCTCGTCGTGCAAATTTCCATGCTCGCCAGACAAAGTATCATTTTTAGTCCTAATAAACACAGTATACTATTGGGTAAAATTATTTTACTTAATGAAGGCAGCTGTACAAAGGTGGTTTTCTAATAAAACTTATACGGAACTGTATCCAACTATATATTTTTTTCGCGATCGCCCAGAAAATGAGACCTTTCGGATCACTTTTTTTAATTGGAATATTTTTCTTTACCGAGCTAGCTCGGAAAATTGTATATAAGGGATCGAAAATACTTTACCGATCCATACATGAATTTATCCATGGTAATCAGTTTCTTATATCCTCGCGATATAAAATAAAATGGTGCATAGCTATAGAATTTTATTTATTATTTTTTTTCAGGGTCGCGATAAGAATTTTGCATCCAACATGACCTGAAAGTCAAAGCTTTTAAAGCTGGCCAACGGCTCGCTCTGAAATATACTTGCTCACCTAGTAAAGTATCACTTTCATGTCTTGTTACGTAAAATACTATTATTTATATATTATTATGAGTTCTAAAAGTTTTTTTCAATGTTTAGTCCTGTTTATATTGATTTTTTTTACTTAATATAATAAAAAAATATGTATTCTTTTTAATTTTCTATATCCTAGTACTAATTTTGATTTAAAATAATTTTTTAAAAATTAATGTTATTCAAAAACATGATAAACTTTTTTTTCAGTTATTAGGTAAATAACTGAAAACTATTTTTCGACGAAACCATATTCTATAAAAATTCTTGATGATACAGAAATTGTCTCTATTATAAAATTTCATTTTAAAGTAAATGAATTATAAATTCAAACTCAAAGCCGTACTCGTATTTTTCGAAGAATGAGACATTATATTGCTACTGATTGTTTTACTTATTTAATTTATTTATAAATATAATTCATTTTCGAATGTTTCAATGACACACAAGTACAAATGTTCATAATGTACATACAACCTCGGTCACATTTGGAGTTCGAAACATTTATCAAAAAACATGTCATGTTTTGTAAATAAAAGAAAAGCATGAAATGAATATTGTCGGTACAAAATCAAATATTTATTTAATGCTTAATTACTTACATATGTACGCATATTTTTCTGAAGTAGAAATTAAATATGAAAATGTCGACCATTCCGCTAGAAATATCAAGTCATGGAATTAAACAAAACAAATAAATGCTTGACGTTGTAGCGGTTTCTAGATTAACTCTACCTTGACTCAAACAGCCTTCACGATCAAGCTGACGGGTTGCTACGACGATGATTGATTTGTATGATATGTTTTTGACAAGTTGTATTTTTATGACATTTAATTATTATTAAATATTTTGTGTTCTTGTGTTCGTATTTATTTGAATATTCATTCGCAATCTCTCTTCCTTAACATTGGTGACCCCGACGTGATAAGCGAGTGACCTAGTATTCGTCGACAGGATTCATTTTCTTCAAGAAACAGAATGAGTACACAGCCTCCACAACCTATGGAAAACGCGACTAATCATCATCAGGAACAAGACACTGTTAACTTGGGAAGTGTTGGTCCGGCCGTTCGGATTCCTCCATTTTGGAAGGCAGATCCTGCTCTCTGGTTCCTCCAACTTGAAGCAGTGTTCGCAACAAGTCGAGTTACCGCCAGCGCAGCAAAGTTTCAATTAGTTGTTGCAAATCTTGATTTTGGCATTTTGCAACAAGTTGCAGATATTGTTAAGAATCCTGGCCCAGATCAGTATGAGACACTTAAGACTAAGCTCATCGCTATTTTTGCCGATTCGGAGAGTACACGAGTACGTAAGCTACTGGAAGAAAGGCAACTTGGAAATGAAAAACCGTCAGCATTTCTACGTCAAATGAAAAGTCAAGCTGGTACTCTAATTTCTGAGGATGTAATCCGAACACTTTGGATGAGGGCACTTCCTAGTAGGATGCAAGAAGTCCTCCTGGCTACCGGCCACTCAGATACAGAGCAACTAGCAATTGTTGCAGACAAGATAGCTGAGATCGACAGACCACTCCTTTGCCCCGTAAATTCCACACCACCAACGCTTGACCAAAGTCGCAGAAACAGCCGCAGGAAACACAGTAGATCTCGTTCTCGAGGAACAACCGATTTTTGCTTCTACCACAAGAAGTTTGGTAAAGAAGCAACCAAATGTCGCACGCCTTGCACATGGCCAGAAAAGGGAAACTAATACCGGCAGTGACAGTGGCGGAAACCATTGTCGGGTTACCTTCCCGCCTCTTCGTCAGAGACAACACGACAGGGTTAAACTACCTCATAGATACGGGGGCAGCTGTCTCTGTTGTACCACGGACTCAGACTAAAGAGAAGATAAATTCGCCAAGTGATACTGTCCTTTACGCAGCGAATGGTTCAGTCATCAAAACCTACGGAAGTCTACATCAGTCCGTTAACCTAGGGTTACGCCGACCATTTCTCTGGGAATTTATCGTTGCAGACATTGGAAAACCCATTATTGGAGCAGACTTCCTGGCTCACCATGAGTTGATCGTGGACCTCAAAGGGCGTCGATTGATTGACGGCAAAACAGGCTTGTCAACGAGAGGTAAGGAGTCGCGAGACCTTACAACTCCTACAGTTTGCACTGTACCAGCGTCTAGCCCTTACGAAGAAGTTCTGCGAGAGTTTCCTAGCACAACACGTCCTATGCGAGTTATGGAACGAGTGAAACATTCGGTGGAACACATCATCGAGACGACCGGCAGACCTGTGACAGCCAAAGCTCGTCGGTTGGCACCTCATAGATACCACGCAGTTAAAGAAGAATTTAGACGAATGATGGCCGAAGGAATCTGTCGACCTTCAAACAGTTCCTGGGCCACCCCTCTTCATGTGGTTGACAAGAAAGATGGGAGCATAAGACCCTGTGGGGATTTTAGGAGATTGAACGCTCAGACTATTCCCGATCGATACAGCGTCCCTAATTTGATGGACTTCAATATTGGATTGGCTGGTAAAAATATTTTTTCTACTCTTGACCTAGAACGAGCATATTTTCAAATACCAATAGCCCAATCAGACATTCCAAAAACAGCAATAATTACACCATTTGGATTGTTTGAATTTACACGAATGTGTTTTGGTTTGCGGAATGCAGCACAGACCTTTCAGAGGTTTATAGATGCCATATTCCGAGATCTTCCGTATGTATTTGCTTACATCGATGACCTTTTAATTGCTTCTGTTGACGAAGAAGAACACAAGGAGCACTTACGAGAAGTTCTTAGCAGATTAGAAAGGCATGGAATCACACTCAAAGTTGCAAAGTGTGTGTTAGGTCAGTCAGAAGTCGAATTCTTGGGTTACAAGGTAACCAAAGAAGGAGTGATGCCATTGCCGTGCAAGGTACAATCCATCACAGCCTTCCCGAAACCTACTAACGTCAAACAATTACGACAATTTCTTGGCATGTTGAATTTTTACCGACGCTGTTTACCTCAAACAGCGACGACACAGAAGCCTCTTAACACCTTCCTAAGTTCTGTAAAAAAGAACGACAAAACCCCTATCCACTGGAACGCAGAAGCAGAATCTGCATTTGAGAGGTGTAAGGAAGACCTCAAAACTGCGATTCAGCTTGGACATCCTAAATGGGATGCAGATCTCGTATTAGACTGCGACGCGTCTGATCGAGGAATTGGTGCGGCATTGCAGCAAAAAGAAGGAAACAACTGGATTCCCCTCGGATTTTTTTCCAAAGCCTTAACTGATACGCAAAGAAATTACTCGACGTATGACAGAGAACTTCTTGCGATCTACAAGGCAGTTCAGTATTTTAGATATCTTTTGGAAGGTAGATCTTTTGTTATCCGCACCGATCACAAACCACTTATACATGCCTTCTCTCAAAAGACAACAGAAAACACCATTCCACGAAGAATCAGACAGCTTAATTTCATCAGCCAATTCTCAACCAGAATAGAACATATTACAGGATCTGATAACGCTGTAGCCGATGCACTGTCTCGAGTAGAGCAAATTAATCTACCAGACGACATTGTTGCTCTTTCAGAAGCCCAGAGGACTGATCCACATGTAGCTCAGCTAATTAGTCAACCCAATCTTCATTTGAAATGGATTGAAATCCCTGGAACCGAGAAGACCTTACTCTGCGAAACCTCAACGCCTAAGGCAAGGCCTTACCTTCCATATGAATTTCGGATGGAAGTTTTCAGACGAATACACGAGCTGAGTCACCCAGGTGTGAGATCAACTAGAAAAATGGTAACGCAACGATATTTCTGGCCGAATATGAACGCAGATGTGGCAGTATGGGCTAAAGCGTGCGTGGGTTGTCAAAAAGCAAAGATCTGCCGTCACAACGTCAGCCCACTAGGAATATTTCCAAATTCCGACCGTTTTGAACATGTCCATATAGACATAATCGGCCCTCTTCCATCATCTGACGGGAAGCGCTACTGTGTCACTATGGTGGATCGCGCTACTCGTTGGCCCGAAGCAGTAGCTGTAGAAGATATTACAGCTGAAACAGTCGCCGAAGTATTTTATTCTAGCTGGATTTGCAGATTCGGCGTACCTCTACGACTAACAACAGATCAAGGCCGTCAATTCGAATCTAGTTTATTTACCAGGCTAGTTCAACGACTCGGAATAAACAAGATCAGAACCACACCGTATCACCCTCAAGCAAATGGATGCGTAGAACGTTGGCACAGATCTCTAAAAAATGCACTGATGGCTTACCTAGATGTTAATAATTGGTTTAAGAACCTGCCCACAGTATTACTGGGACTTAGATCAACCCTTAGAGAAGATTTGGGATATTGTGTCGCTGAAATGGTTTACGGACAGTCGCTCAGATTACCTGGCGAATTTCTTGGAAGTCAAGATAATTTACCTGAACCTGAAGAGATGCTCCAGCGCATACGTCGTTCAATAAGCACTGGAACACGTCAGCATTCAGCACACAGAAAACTATTCCAGCATAGTGATTTAAAGAACGCATCACATGTATTTCTGCTCTTGGGGGGAGTAAAAAAAACCATTGACACCGCCTTACGAAGGACCGTATAAGGTTTTAAGCCGTACAGACAAACACTTTACACTTCAACTACCTGGCCGAGAAGCAACTGTATCGATCGATAGGGTGAAACCAGCCTTCGTCCTACATTCCGAAAAACAGGAAGACAATAAAAGTTGTAATACGAAATCGGAAGATAATGCAACCAAGTTAACCAAGAGAAAAGTGAACTTCATCGAGTCAGCGGAAGTGTTAGGGGGAGTACTGTAGCGGTTTCTAGATTAACTCTACCTTGACTCAAACAGCCTTCACGATCAAGCTGACGGGTTGCTACGACGATGATTGATTTGTATGATATGTTTTTGACAAGTTGTATTTTTATGACATTTAATTATTATTAAATATTTTGTGTTCTTGTGTTCGTATTTATTTGAATATTCATTCGCAATCTCTCTTCCTTAACAACGTTTTATCTATCACAACGTAAGTTAACTTATTTGACGTTTTTGACAATTTAATTTGAACAAATTTATTGTTAATTTTGACAATAATAGAAATATTATATTAGATTAATAAATAAAGATAAGCCAACTGATAAGCACGTGTTGACCGGTAAACGTCAAAAGTGACAATATCATAGATAATAAATCAAGAAAACAACCTTTGAGAAGCGGAGGACGGAAGTAAGGTAGAGCTCAATCAAACTTTACAATATCCCCTCAAACTATTCTAACTCCACCAAAATCCTTGAAACTTAAAAATCCTGCATGAACATCAATTTAATACTAATATCGCCATCTATTAAACAACAGATAAAAAACAAATAGCTGGCTCCGCTGACTACACGGGCGCCACGCAAAAACATACACAATGGACAACAACCAAATTCCCGCCGTAACAAGCCAAAACCAAACACAAAAACAAACATTTGCAAGTATCACAAATAAAGACACCTTCCCAACTAAAGACCAGGCAATTCTGTTAAACTCAGTAGATGGAGTTAAAATAAAAGATTATATTATGGGAATCGGAAACATCGTTGGACCAATAAATGTTTTATTTGCTTCACGTATATCTAATAATCGCGTATGCATATATTTAAGAACAAAAGGACATGTTGACGAATTGATAAAGAAACACGACTCAATTAAAATAGAGCAACATAAAATTAATATCCGTAGACTAGTTACTCCTGCAAAGAGAATTATTCTATCAAACGTGTGCCCCTCAATACCTCATCAAATCATAGAAAACTATTTAAAAAATCTAGGAATAAAATTAGTTTCCCCGATTAACTTCTTAAGGGCCGGCATACAAGAAACTGAATATCAACATGTCCTAAGCTTCCGAAGACAAGTATACATCTCGCCTGACGACATCACAAAAATCCCTGAAAGCATATTACTAACACACGAAGAAATAGATTATAGAATATTTTTAACTGAAGACTCCATCACATGCTTTATATGCAAAAAAACAGGCCACAACAGCAACCAATGTACAAATACTACTGAACCCGGAATGACAGTACTAACGCCACAAATAAACCCATATAAAAGACCCCGCACGAATACCACAGAACCAGAAACCATATCAGAACCAGGAAGTTCTCAATCAAACAACAACGACATAAAGGATAAAAACATTGAAAACAACCAAACTACCAACAAAGAAACATTTAAAAAGCCACTAAGCAAGAAACCGAGACCACAAAATCAAACAGACTACACTAACATAGACACAATGCTACACACAATGAAAAACGAAATAGAAAACAACAAAGAAAAATATATACTATCCTATAACGATTTAAAAGGATTTCTAGAAAATTCATATGGAACAATAGATCCACTAACAATAGCACAAAAATACACAAAAGATATCCCAAAGCTTATACAGACATTAAAACACCTCTACCCACTGCTGGAACATAGATCTATGAAAAATAGGTTCTCAAGACTTCAAAAAAAACTAAAAGAACAACTAAAAGAAGAACTAGACTGCAGTATATACTCAAGCCAAGAATCCCTACAATCCGAATCAGGCCAAGAATCAGACTATAATGATCCTCCAATGGAATAGCAACGGTATTCACTCCCACAGGGGTGAACTACAAATAATGATCAACGAACACAACCCTGAACTAATCTGCATACAAGAGACTAGACTTAAACCTAATCAAAACTTCCATATCTCAAATTATGACACATATCGAAAGGACAGAACAAACCAAAATATAGCCAGCGGAGGAGTAGCAATCCTTGCTAAGAAAAATAATGTTATTGAAGAAATAAATATAAACACTAATCTGGAAGCAATAGCAATGAAAATCTTCACACCACTGAAAATGACTGTATGCTGCCTATATCTTCCCCCAAATCCTAACATCCCCTCTCACGAAATCAAAAATTTAATAAACCAGCTACCGAAACCCTATATCATAGTAGGAGATTACAACGCACACAATGTAATGTGGGGCTCAAAAACAACAGACCAACGTGGAAAGATATTAGAAAGTATAACAGATGAACTTGACTTAGTTATACTGAACGACGGCTCTCCAACTCATTTTTGCAGTAATACAGGTAATTTTTCGGCCATCGACCTATCTATATGCGACCCGCAAATTGCAGCCAATATTTCCTGGGAAACTATAGAAACACTATTTACTAGCAACCATCTACCCATAAAAATAACAACCTACACGCAAAATCTGCCAGAAATACACCCAGTATATGCACGATGGAATACAGAAAAAACAAATTGGAATCTCTATAAAATAGCTGCAAAAATAGAACAAACAAACATAAATCCAAACGATAACATAGACGATCTAATAAACAACATCACTAATGTCATAACTAAGGCCGCAAATCTGGCAATCGGTAGGAAAAAAATCCGACAACAAAGAAAAACCGTACCTTGGTGGAACAACCAATGCGAAAGTGCAATAAAAGAAAATAAAAAAGCCCTTTACAAATACAGAAAATCAAAAACCACAGACAATCTCATAACACTGAAAAGAACTCAAGCTATACTCCGAAGAACAATATTACAGAGTAGAAGAGAGAGTTGGGAAAAATTTGTAGAAACTATAAACCCAAGCACCCCCCCACAAACAGTCTGGAACCAAATCAGAAAAATAAAAAACGGAAAATCAATCCAAAGTACCACAATGCTAAAGGTAGGAACACGAAACATTACAAACCACCAAGAAATAGCAAATGCGCTGGCACAGAAGTTTGAAGAAAATTCCGCAGACACAAGCTACAAACCAGATTTTCTACAATATAAGAACGAAGTTGAAATGGAGGAAATAATTATAGAAGACGATGCAAACAACCCAATAAATGAACCATTTACAGATCCCGAACTACAACACGCACTAACGAACATTAAAGGAAAAAGCAGTCCAGGACCGGACGGCATACCATATGAACTGATAATTAACCTTCCGGAACAAACACTGACACATATATTAAACATTTACAACTTCATATGGACGAAAAATGTATACCCATCTATGTGGAGAAAGGTCATTACCATTCCATTATTAAAACCAAACAAACCAAAGTCAGATCCAGGAAACTACAGACCAATATCCCTCTCCAATTGCCTCAGTAAACTATTTCAAAAAATGATAAATAAACGCCTTATATGGTTCCTAGAATCCAATCAATTACTTCAAAACGAACAATGTGGCTTTAGAGAGGGACGAAGTACCATCGACCAAATAATATCATTTAAAATCAAACAGCATCTTATAGCAATCTTCTTTGACATACAGAAAGCTTACGACACCACATGGAGACTATACATATTAAAACTACTCAAGCAATACAACATAAAGGGACACATAATGCACTACATATCAAACTTCTTAAAAAATAGAAAATTCAGAGTAAAAAGCAACGGATGTCTGTCAGAAGAAAAAACACAGAAAAACGGTGTACCACAAGGGGAAATATTAAGCGTGACACTGTTTTTAATTGCAATGAACGAGATAAACAAAGAAATACCAAACAGTGTAGAAATATCACTATTCGCCGATGACCTCGTCATATACCACACAGGGAAGAACATAAAAACTATAAAAGAAAAATTACAGGAATCGATTCAGAAACTAGAAAACTGGGCTGAAAAAACAGGATTCATATTTTCAGAAGATAAAACTAAAGCCATGCACTTCTGCAAAATTAGAAAAACGCACGAACATCCTGAACTAACAATCAACAACAATGTTATAATATATACAGAGACAGTTAAATTTCTGGGCATAACTTTTGACAACAAGCTAAAGTGGACTCATCACATAGCAAACCTGAAAAAAGAATGTATGCAGAGAATGAATCTAATGAAAATAATCGGGCACACGAAATGGGGAGCACATAGAGACAACCTAATAAAAATATACAAAGCAATCATCCGATCTAAACTAGATTACGCTTGTATCGCATACTCCACAGCAAAACCATCTCTGCTAAAAAGCCTAGATACCATTCAAAATACAGCCCTCAGGATAGCTACAGGTGCATTTATAACAAGCCCAATAAACAGCATTCACACCATAGCAGGAGAACAGCCACTACATTATAGAAGAGAATTCCTAACCCTTAGTTACATAACCAATTTATCCAAGAAACCCGATAACCCAGCCTATAATAAAATTTTCAGTAATACTCGTAATAGAATCAAAAATGTAACCCCTTTACACCAAAAAATACAAAAATACCTGGAAGACCTACAGATAACCATCAGTCCCGCAAATCCGTATACCTTCCATAGCTACCCTCCCTGGACCCACAAACAACCCAAGTATGCCCTAGAACTTTCCAAATACAAGAAAGATGAAACCCCACCTGAGCTCTACCAAAACGCGTTCAAAGACTTTCAAGAAGAACACAAACACTCCATCTTCATTTACACTGATGGATCAAAGAGCAACCACAAAACTGGAGCAAGTATAGTTACCCAAGACACCACCAAGAACTACCGCTTACCAGACCAGTGCACCATATACACCGCAGAAGCATTTGCAGTCGGAGAAGCAACCAAATATATTATAAACAACAACGAAGAAACAAAGAATTATGTCATATGTACGGACTCCAGAGGGATTATGGAAAGTGTAAAAAACATCTACTCCAAAGATAGTATAATACAGAGAATTCAACACAATATAAACATAGCCATCACAACACAAAACAAAGAAATTCACATGATATGGATACCATCTCACACAGGAATAGAGGGGAACACAGACGCAGATAAAGCTGCAAAACTAGCAAGTACAATAGACACAATAACAAACACAGGTGTACCAACAAACGATATTAAACCCCAAATAAAATTGAAAGTAAAAGAGCAATGGCAAACAGAATGGAACAACGTCACAAACAACAAGCTAAGAGATATAAAAACCAACATCGATGTATGGACCGCCCTGGAACACAGGAAGCACCAAACAATATTAGCAAGGCTTAGAATCGGGCATACGAAACTCACTCATGGACACCTACTACAGAGAACCAATGCTCCCATATGTGACACCTGCAAAGTGCCAGTTACAGTGAGACATTTAATAATAGAGTGCCAAGAACATGACCAAATTAGAACAATTAATAATATCCCCCTTAATCTAAAAAGTGCACTATCAAACAACCCCGATACACAAAATAATATAATAACATATTTAACAGAAATTAATGTAATAAACAAATTGTAAACCTATTGTAATAAGTGGTACTAGTGACCTAGCCGTCGAAGTACCTTTATATGCCTTTAATAAAAAAAATAAAAAAAAAAGATAACAATACAGTTTTGTTTAAATAATATGAATTTATTAAAAATTCAACATTGCGTAACAAAATTATGTATGATGCTGTGATGTACTACCAACTCATTTTCAAAACATCTAGTACTACGGAAAGGGTCTACACTTATCATTCCTAACACTTTCTTCCAGTAACGCATGTTCTGCTCGTCCTACATTCTGATTACACGGCTCACGTGTATTTTTTGAAGACACATTAGCAGTTTTTTCAAATTTTGTCACGAATTTAGCAATTGTGAAAAAAAGCTCTTCATTAGTATAAATATCATTTTTTCATAATTTCAGACAATAAAACTAGAGACAAAATCAAATTGTCAGAAACGTCAAATAAGTTAACTTACGTTGTGACATATAAAACGTCAAACATTTATTTGTTTTGTTCAATTCTAAAGCTATTGATATTTTCAACGTAATTTTCGACATTTTTATATTTAATTTCTGTTACAAAGCATGGAAAGGTAATTCTGTTTATCGATTTAGATTCAGAATTTTATACCTTAAAACTTTTATTTGACGCGTTTTATGTATACCTTTAACACAAACACAATATATATATATATATATATATATATATATATATATATATATATATATATATATATATATATATATATATATGGAAACAGGCCCTTTACTTTTGAAAGAATATGTAATTTAATTCTTTTATGCAGGTAACTATTTTGTATTTGTGTATGTTTGATATTTTTAATATTGTATTTTATTATTTTAAATATGTATGTTTTTTTTGCCTCAATATTTGGTAATAATCGTTCTTTCAACCATTTTGTGAAATTTTCTTTGTTCATTTGTCCATGATAATCTCCAGCAGATAAGCCAGCATTAAATACCAATGCAGCATTTTGAACCCATCCTTCTTCAGAGTTAGCATGTACGACAATCAAGCGACCTAAATAATATTAATTGATAATTATGAAAATTAACATAAAAAAAATTGTATCCATACCTGTAGAACGTATGCCAGCAGTAACTCCAATGATGTTTTTGCTTTGCCAACATCTTTGAACCGTTATGTCATTATTTACCCATGTTTCGTCAATATAATATATTTTTCTCTTTTGTGCTTTATATGTTTTTAAAGTTCTCAGATATTTACAACGCCATTCCAATATTTGTGGTCTTTCCATAAGAATTTTCCTTTTATTCTGGCACGTTTGCCAGACGAAGCCTTTTGGTTTTAATAAAAGTCTTAATGACGACTTGCTATTGTAAGGAAAATCGATTTTTGTTTTTATTTCATTTAATAATTTCCTGCAAGTACGAACTTGCTTCTTCACCAAATAAAAATTTTCTATAGTTCTTTTAATGACATCAAAATCAAAATCACTAGTTTTTTCGCAAATACTCAATCTTTGTCTCTTTGCTCCGGGAGTAGATAACGATGCAGAAGGATTCTCTAAATTTCTGATTTTGTTCTCTTTCCTTATTCTAGATATTGTCCTTTCTGAAACCCCCGTATAAAAGGCTGCACATGCATTTGATGAATTTATTGGAAACTTAAATTCTTTATTATTGGCTTTTGAATCACAAGCCTCAATAACTTTGGATATAATTTCCTTTCCATTACCACTTATAACTTTGTTCAATTTAGCTATTATATTATTTAAAATTTTAAAACACTCAAAACAGATTCTGTCTTTAAACTGAATGTTAATTATTAGCAAACAGGTATTTATAGTAAAATTTCATAGACTAGGGGTTGGAAAAGAACCATTTAATCTTAATCTATCTACAGTTATTTTCTCATTAATTTTTGGTTTTAAGCTTCTTCTACTTTAATACCTGCTAGCTGGAAGACAGGTATTATACGTATAATAATCGCATTGCTTAATTTATACAAGGGTTTTTCTTGTTATTTGTGTTTAAATCATAGTCGTTAGAGAGAGTGTAATTATAAGCAGATTTTAGCTTACATTATAATGTAAATTACGATACTACTAATGGCTCTATTCTGAACAAATCTGTAAGTCTTACATATCTGTAAATCTGTAAATAATGAACAAAATTGCAACGAAAACTGCCACTTTTATGTACAATTTTATATTAATCAACAAAAATAGATGCGTTTTTGTCAATTTTTTTTACAGATGTACAGATCTGTAATCCTTACAGATTTGTTCAGAATTGGCCTATAAGCTACAAATATAAATATTTGTCAATAAGTTTACTTTACTAACATGTTATATGTAAAATGTGAAATAAATATTCAAAAAATTTAATTATTTGTAGTTTTCTTATTGTCAGTAAGAAAATTTATGCACGTCTATGTACAAACAGAACTGTTTGAATATAAGTGCAATAAAAAAGACGCTTTGAAAGGTTTTTCTATTGTGTTAACCCCCCAATAGTTGTAAAATCACTATTTCACTTTTAACGCAGTGCGGTATCTAAGAAAAATTATATATTTAACAAGACGCATCGTAGGAATGGTGAACCGACCTACATACCAATCCCTTGCCAAGTAAAATCGTCCTAACTATAGCCTAGTTATTATTATTTGTTCTTTTCTACTTTTGTTTATTGTCCATCTTTTCGTGTCATTCTTTATTTTTCTTAGTTTATTACTTGTTGTGTGAACCTAGTCTTCTGTATGTTTTATGTTGATTTTGTTTTTTACTATGGACTTGATATCTTCAGATGGATGTTTTATTTGTAATATGTTCCCCTCTATGGCTTTTTTGGCTGCTTGGTCTGCCTTCTCATTTCCCTCTATTCCGATGCGCGATGGTATCCAGAGCAATGTGACATTTTATCCTTGTATTATGGATTTGTGTAAGTTTTCTTGTATTTGTGTAATCATATTGTCTGTGATATATTTATTTTCTAAATTATGTAGTGTACTTCTGGAGTCTGTACAGATGACATAATGTTTATCAGAGGAAGAGAGAATTTTCTCGCTTGCTTTCAATATCGCAAATTTTTCTGCCGTGTATGATGACGATGATGATGGGAGGTGAAACGTCTGTTGCTCTGTTTCAGTTATTACTGCGGCTGTTGTGTTGTTTTATTTTGAGCCATCAGTGTATAAGAAATAGTGCATAGTTTTATTTTGTTTAAATTCTTTGTATAGTTGTTGGTATATTTCATGTGGTGTATCTTTTTTTGAGTGTTTAATGAGGGATGTATATATTGTTGGGGTGAGAAGTTTCCCACGGTGGTATATTGTATTTTATTTCTTCTATTTCCGGGATTTCTATATTGAGTGAGTGAAGTATGGATGATATCTTTTTTTGAAGTGATGTTGATACGAAGGAATTGAAGAATTTTTTGCTAAGCGGATAATGTAGGACATTGTTAGTTGGTTTATTCTGTAGTCTAGGGTTGTATGTTCTTTTATTCAGAATAAAATTACATTTAAAGATTATCTTAGATTCGCATATTTATTTTTAATTTGAATTTATTACAATATACAAAAATTAATAATTTACGATGCCGTATTTGCTACTTCAGAAAAATATACGTATGCATGTAAGTAATAAGTAATAAATAAATACACGTTTTTGTACCGAAAATGTTCATTTCATACTTTTCTTTTATTTACAAAACATGTATTTTGATAAATGTTTCGAACTCCAAATGTGACCGAGGTTGCATGTATATTATGTACATGTATTAATAACAGTCAAATTTTTCATGTTTTATGTCCATTGAAACATTAGAAAACAACAATTTCTGTATCATCAAGAATTTTTATGGAATATGGTTTCGTCGAAAAATATTATTCAGTTATTTACCTAATAAATGAAATTTTTTTTCCTGTTTTTGAATAACATTTATTTTCACTTACAACTAATCTAAGAGGTATTTAATTTAAAAATTTATTTCAAAACTAAATATCTAGTAAATACCAAAAAATTAAATTAAATCGAATTTAGTATTAGCATAAAGAAAATTAAAAAAATACATTTTTTTAAAATTTATATTATATATATATATATATATATATATATATATATATATATATATATATATATATATATATATATATAAAAGAGAAATGTTAGTGGGTCGTTCAGTGTTTTAAATAAGGCCTAAATAAAAATGTTAATTCTTTGAGAATTTAGTCAAGCTTTCGCCGTTTAGTTAAAGCTTCCTCAGGACTAATTAACATGAAGTAATTTTGAAAAATAAGTACACTTAAACATAGAAAGATATTTGTCGTATATGGTGTTACATTGTTTTTGTTTTATCACAGTATGATGATGCTGATAAACTACGATGACTGTTTAAATTTTGTCAAAAAGTAAAATTTGTATAAAAATCACATGTTTTATGTTTAGAAATACAGGATATATAATATATAATCGCAGATATTGAATAAATTATGTCCTATAAGCAATAAGCGTATCTGCAATAATAAGCTAGATAAATGAGTGTAACCACGTTTTCAAACACACTGTATACAGGCTGACATTGAAAAACGGATCATTCGAAATAACTTTTTTATTTATAATTGTTTTTTATTTTTTTTCAATATTTTTATACCAGGCATACGGGCTCACAAATCGTGGTATTTGGCATAAAGGTAGAGCTTTCGGTTTAACCGGAAGTGACATTAACTTTCATATTTCAAATGGGATACCTTATATTTTCACATATTTGGAATATACGCAAAATTACGAATTCAACTATGTCGTTGAAGTGAATTTTTACTGAAGAAGTAAATTAGAAAAACGTAGGGGAAAATTATGATCAATTAAACTGGTTAGCCATGATATCCTGCAAGCCGTGAAAACAATTGAGGTAATTGTTTAAATAGTAAACTATTGTAATGTGCAGCGCCCGCCGTCGCCGCCACTGTCGCCGCCGCTGTCTCAGACGCGTCGCAGGGACGAGCGTGTGTCTATTTTTAGCGATGACGAAACCAAATCTATTGTGTTTGAGTTTTTATCTAGATTAGTGCTCTAGAAATTTCTCGAATACAAACGCCGGAGTATATAAGCACTGTTAGCGAAGGCATTGGACAATCTGATATAAATAAGCGTTGCGTGTTAAACAGTTGGTAACATAAACAGATAGTCGACAAGTAGTAAACATAAATAAATATAGTTGTATAAATAAATAAGTGAGCTATATATTGTTTAAATAAATAATCCTAGTGTTGAAATGTTTTATAAAATTCTTAGTTTCAATTAGTGTTTAATATTTGTTTAATCGTAGTGTTTATTATATTTAGCATCTTTTAATTATATTTAATATCTATTTATCGTTATAATAAACTTTTATTTTAATTAATAATAATTGACTAATGTTTACACTTCACCCACATAAATAAAAACGTTACAATTGGTGTCAGGTGTGGGGTTAATAAACTGTGAAGTGTTAATTAAAAATAAATAAAATGGCGACTAAACAATTAAAATTAAGTGAATTAAAAGTAAGTGATCTCAAGAGAGAACTGGAAGAGCGGGATTTGGAAACAGCAGGAAAGAAGTCAGTGCTTCAAGAAAGATTACGGCAAGCATTAATCGAAGCTGGTGAAAATCCTGATGAATACATATTCGACCTATCCGATATTCATAAATTTATAGAAGAAAAATTCGAACAAAAATTTGAGGAAAGTTCTACAAAATCAGAAGAAAATTCCAGAACATTGAAGAAGAATTATTGGAAAAGTCTAGAACATTAGAAGAAAAATTAATGGAAAGTTCTAGAAAAGCGGAAGAAAATTCCATATTATTAAAAGAAGAATTGACAGAAACTTCTAGAACATTAAAACAGGAAATAACAGAAAATTCCAGAACATTAAAAGAAGAATTATTGCAACAGTCTAAAACATTAGAACTAAAAATGGAAGAAAATTCTAGAATTCTGGAGCAAACTTTAGAACAAAAATTAGAGGAAAATTCTAAAAGTTTAGAAGGGAAATTAGAAGAAAACTTTAGAAGTTTAGAAAAATTAGAGGAGAATTCTAGAAAAACTGAAGAAAAGCTGAAGTGTTTAAATGTTGAATATGACAAGCAGATCGAATAATTACGAGAAAAGGTCACTAGAATTACATTGTCGCCAATGCCAAATTCCAATGTAGCGAAGGCAAATTTACAAGAAGAAAGGAAAGTAGTGAAACCTGAAACAACAATGCATATCAAAACTTGATGGAAAGTCTTCGTGGCCGAACTATTTAAAACAATTTGAAGCGGCTGCGAAAGCACATAACTGGACGTCCAAAGCAGTGGTGCGCAAACCATTGGACCTACAGAGCTGATATGTTTTAAGAAAACTGCGCCAATGAGGTATACAACCCGCAATAACTTGTGCCTGCGGGGCATTTTTGGGTGGCTACATCTCTTAATCGGTAGGGTATGGTCCCAGTGACATATGAACCAAACGGCTTGCTTGCATCACAAAATGCAGGATGAACTCCCTTAACATCCGGACTATTTGTAGGTTCATGACAATAAATATAAATTTTAACCTTAAACTAACTTGTAAGTAAACGGTTGTCAAAATGTTAAATGTCTAAACAAATTAAATTTCAAATGTTTATTGAAACTATCAATGCGACCAACCGTGATACTTGAATATTTCTTTCAAAAATAATTTTGAAATAAAGGTAAATTAATGCGAAATAGGAAAAATAGTATGAAAAACACGTACTACATTGTCCATTAGTAATACTCGTATTACAATAAGGATCATTGTAATACTATAACTAATATACTATATTTGCACTTCTAGTTTGTATATCATAGCCACATTGTAAAATCTAATTTTCATAAACGTCTTGCCATTTTGTAATAACTATAAAGATATTTTTTTTGCAATTTTTCGAATTTTTATGTAACTTTACGTACAAAACTCACGCCTGCACGTGCAAGTTTTGTGCATTAGGTCACGTACAAGTATATTTAAGTACAATTTAGTGCAAATATTTACAAATAATTGTGAAGCGCGCACGCACGCACGCGCGCGCGCGCGCTCGCGCGCGCACACACACACACACACAACCACACACTCACAAAGAGTGCAATGGGGAAGTTTAGTCATGTTGAAATGTGATTATTTTTCCACATTACTACAAAAGTGACGCCTAAAGTATGTCAGACGCGATGTACGCGAATAAAAGTGGCGGTTGGCGTGATCGAAAAAAAAATCAATCATTAAAGACAATGAATATGAAAAACGTAAGGACAATAAACACAAAATACGATGTTTTAAATGTAAGCAAACGAGACACAAAGCGGTTGACTGTCAAAATATCAATCAATCAGCTAAATGTGCGGAAAACGTTTCGTTAAGTATGTCATCATTTTAATCGGACGATCAAATGCGTAAATGATATCTTGGCAGTGGTGCGACGGTACACCTGTACAATAATTTGCAAAACTTCCGTGATATAAATAACTCTAGAAACTCCGGTATTTTGAATGTCGCAAACAGTGTGACGACCGAAATCTCTGACGAGGGAACTGTTCAATTCACGGCAAAGAAAATATAGTTACACTGAGTAACGCGCTCCATGTTCCAAACTTGAGAACAAATTTACTTTCTGTCAATAAGATCACTGATCGCGGTCTTCAAGTTACATTCAGGAAGAAAAATTCGAAAGTGCTGGATGCGAATGGGAAAATAATACTGTGTGCCGAGAGAATCGGTGATTTGTATTACATGCGTGAGGTCGGGGAAGATGCATGTGCATCGCAAAAAAAATATCTTTGCAACTATTATATAGACGACTAGGCCACGTGAACGTGACAGACATTACGGATGCTGTGCGAAAAAAAATAATTGTGAGAGGCGTTGGAATTAAAGATCCGACCGCTAAATTCGACTGTGACGTTTGTATGAAGGGGAAGATGTCGAGAACATCGTTTCCAAAGAAGTCGAACAGGAATACATAAATTTTGGATCTCATACATATAGATGTATGTGGGCCAATGAAGACTATATCTCTGGGAGGTGCCAAATACTTCGTAGAATTCATTGACGATAGGTCAAGAACACTCGAGAGAAGGAAGGCTCGGCTGGTTGCACAGAGATTTAGCCAACAACCAGGGCGAGACTACTCAGAAACCTTTGCACCAGTGGCCCGATTTGGATCAATAAGACTCATGGCATCCCTAGCAGCTAAGTATGGAATGAAAATTAGATAATTTGATATCAAAACAGCATACTTAAATGGGGATATGGAAGAAGAATTATTATGGAGCTTCTAAATGGTTCCAAGGATTTTATTCAGGAAATAATTGATTCGACGGGAGACTACGCGATTAAAGAGAAGTCAAAGACAATGCTACGAAAACTTCAGAGAGGAGAAAAGGTATGTTTTTTAAAAAAAATCCCTTTAGTCGTGTCTCTCATGTTAAAGATCTTGGCGTCATCTTAGACAGTAAGCTTTTGTTTGACTTACATGTCGATTATATTGTTAAAAAAGCTTATAAAATGTTTGGCTTTATTTTAAGAATTGGTACAAGTTTCACTAATTATAACACTTTCATATTTCTTTATTATTCTCTTGTACGATCTCAATTAGAATTCGCTACTGTTTGCTGGTCACCGCATTATCATGTATATATAAATAGAATCAAGAGTGTCCAAAGAAAATTTATTTCTATTTTGAATTTCAGGTATCCACATAATTCGATTCTGTTACTTTCGTTACAAAAAAGACGAATACTTTTGGATCTGTCTTTCTTATTTAAAATTTTAAATAATTTTATAGATAGCCCTGTTATTTTAAATAAATTTTCTTTACGGATATCTCATCATTCTACTCGATTATCTGATTTGTTTTTTGTTAAGCACTGTAGAACAAACTCTGCAATGTTTTCACCGCTAGTTAGATTAGTACATGCTTACAATAATTTAGCTTCTGTACCAAATGTACCTGATTTATTTTGTTGTAGTTTACGTACATTCAAAATATTTCTTAAATTTTATTTGAGTTATTTGTATACTATTTAATACTGACTTTCTTTCTTATTCATTTTTATTTTTATACCACTGTTTTATATGTTCATTATTAATATTTTGCCTCGACTTCGCAATATGTAATGTTTGATGTTGTTAGTGCTGCACTGTTATTGGGACTTGTCCTGTTGTGTAGCCCTTCTTTGTAAAAATAAAAAATAAAAAATAAAAATAAAAAAATTAAGCAGGCCGGCAGGAATTGGTATTTCAAGTTAAGCAAAACTCTAAAGAAATATGGTGCAACTTCTACAGTTTCCGGTCCTTGTTTGTTTCGAATTGGTTCAGGGGAAGACGTCATGTTAATAAAAATATATGCCGATGACATCTTGATTGCATCGAAGAACCAGAAATCAATCAGTGCGTTTGGATAGAAGTTGGCCAAAGATTGGGAGATCGGAGTGGGGAACTGTGCCGATGACAAGCATTAATTCACGGACTACTTGTTCTTTCTTAGTGGAAGTCCAATTTCATGGGATTCTAGGAAGCAAATAACGATCTAATTGTCTACCATATAAGCGGAATACATGGCAATGTCGGAATGTAAGAAAAATTATCTACTTGCAGCGATTTTTCCACGAGTTAGAATTCAGTCCATTGGCCGAACTAGTCATCTACTGCGATAATAGAAGCTCGCTAAGATTAGCCGAAAATGTTACTTTCCATGTGGTTGCCGAGGCAGAAGCTCGAATGGTGCGTGAGATCTGCAGTAATTGGTGTCAAGTTATATGAACCTAGACTTGAAGGAAACTGTTAGACTTTCGGGTTTACCGCATCTCGGTTTATAAAGTGGTCTGGTCACGTCACTTGTTTTTGCATTGTAATAATATATGTTAATATATATATATATATATATATATATATATATATATATATATATATATATAATTATTTATTATTTATATATATATATATATATATATATATATATATATATAATTATTTATTATTTATATATATATATATATATATATATATATATATATATTATTTATTTGAATTTGTGTTCGTTTATTGCGATCGCATTATCTCTAAAACAAGCAACTATTAATGCAATAAAAGTAATAAAATAAAGCGCATTTTTTTGTACAAACGATATTAAATTTATCGGAGAAATAATAGCAGGAATGCAGTCTAAATTTGTTTATTATTTAGTCTGAGGCCAACGCTTTGCTGCCACTTACAGTTTCATCAGGGCGTTAAAACATAATAATTAAAAATAAATATATTTGTTCAAACATAGTGTTATCGTCGAAAAATAAAAATTGTATAAAAATATTAACTTAAATTTAAACTTAATTTTATTAAAAAATGGCGATGTGTAAAAAAATTTTTCTTTAACAAGAACTATATGTTACTTGTTTGAGGAGCAGGAGAAATCATTAAAAAAAATAATACAAAAACAAACAAAACTAAAAAAATTCTCCTATGGTGGCTGCTGAAATAATTTGCATATTCTACTATATGTTGAGCTTGGATTCTCAATGTCTGTTCTAAAATTTATATTATTAGGGTCATTTTTAATGTGTAGCATTTCCAGAATTAGCCGTTTATTTAAATTCGGTTCTCTATCTATGCTCGGACTTCATTGAAGTCAAAAGTATGTTGAATTTCGATGCAGTGTTGTGTAAGGGCACAATTCCCATTTTTATTTTGCTTTATAGAGTTCCTTTTGTGTTCTGTTATCCTTGTTTTTAAGTGTCTTTTTGTCTGACCTGTGTATGTATCTGTACAGTTATTGCTGTTTATTTTGTATACAACGTTTGTTTGTTCGATTATGTCATTTCTATCCTTAATTATGCCCATAGTTGATGTTATGTACGCCATAATGGCGGGAAAAAAATATTGCAAAAGTTTAACATTTTTTTCTCCGGTATTTTTTAAAATTATAAAAGTAAAAACGCTTTAGATTTCAAAATATTTTAACATAAAAAAAATTAAATATTCGAAAGCTTCCTAATTACTGATATCCGAGTTAATGTGGTCCTGTAAATTAACTCGTACTTTAAAAATCCTTCATAATAGGGCTTCTTATGGACAATATAAATTTCAAGGGAGTTCATTTACTACAATCAATTTTCATGATCGCCCATAACGAGATGGAATCGAAACGAGATATTTAAACATCCTAATAACTCTAATCGATCGGAAAGAAGAAGAAGTCAAAGTTAATAAGACATGAATTCCAGCTTTGAAAAACACTGCCACGACTATCTGCGATCTATTTTTAATACATCATAATTTTGATATTATACCGTCACTGATAAAAGGGATATATATTCAAAATAAGTCTACAAAACTACCTGAAGATACCCAAAACAATGTTGCACGTAAGCTCACCACGGCCCAGGTACCTCAAAAAACAAACATCCTTTCATAGATATTTGCCGTAAAAGTATGAGTTACTACATAATATTATTAACAAAGTTTTTCTCAGCTCATCACTTGTTGATAAGAACATATTGGTAATTTCGTTAGGAATTTAAGGTTTTCTCTGAAATTTTTTTTATTACATTGTTAACAGTATGTTTTTAATTTTTCTGACAATTTGTTATTATCATTTTTGCCAATTATATTATTATCAATTATTGTTTTTAACTTATCAAAACGGTCAAACAATTTTTAGCAACTTATTTTTGTAAATAAATAAATAAAATAAATATAAATATGTCATCACGGCATATTACCCATTGCTGGTTGTGCCAATCTGCTTTATATGTAGATTTCGGTAATGATGACATATTTGTACCGTGCGGGCGTTTACCAGGCATCACCTCACGGGCACTCATTTCTGACTTGGAGAGTACACCATAGGGATCAATTTTGTGCCATTTAAAATTCGAAATATTTGGCGTCGGTCGGGATCGATCCCGGTTCCCCAGATTCACGACCTGACATTCATTTTGTTAAAAACAATGTTATGTTATAAAAAATTATGTCTGTCATAAAACTGATAAAGATATGCATTCATTTTCTAACGGAAGCTTTGTAAATAAAATATTATGTTTTTTGTTCCCAAAGTTGCAGAGAGGAAGTCTTGTTTTTCAAAACCTCCTTTGTTGTTAATTGTTAAGAGAAATAAAACTGCGATTAAAGATGTAAATGAGACATAATACGCAATATTACCAACCTTAAAGTGAGAATAAGAACCAAGTAAGAGTACTATGCAAATTACTTTGAATAATTCCATTTCATTAACAAAACTCGGAACGTTACTTACGCCATTTTTCAATATTAAAATTTACGATTGTACTGTTTTACAAGTGTATATAACACTAAACGGGGGAGAGATATCAACAAGTATAAAAAAATTAATTTTCGCAAATTCCACGCCCTGTTCAAGTATTGATTTTATATTCTCCGTAGATTATCTTATTTTAAATTTTCGGGTGTAGTAATCCATAAAATTCCCTGTTAACTAATGTAAATAATCTGACAGGAAATGTGCCGCGGACAATCGAAAATTGGTTGAGGTTTAGATACCGCAAAAGGAAACCAAACAAAACACTGATATTGACAAAAAGATGAAACCTATTTTCATAAATTTATTTTATAAGCTTTAACATCTCAAAATGAAAAGATTTTAAGCTTGATAAAAAAAGCCTTTCGTGGTTTCTGTCAATTTTTATTTGCCGAAAATATATGAAAGATATACTACATTTTAAATCTGAAACGTGAAATATGAACGCTAATTCATGAGTATACGATACGACATACTTTTCTGGCCTACATCCAAACATATTTATTAGCTTAATCTTTGCTATTTCACTTTGTAAATGTATTTTCAACATAAACTGCATCTATTTTAATTTGTGAAATGTTATTAAAACTTTCATTAAATGTAGTGTTAAATTTACATTTAATTAAGTTGCGCGGAATATTGCAAATAAATACTCTTTAAATATTAAATTTTTCATACACAATTTTTATTTGTAAATACATTCTGAAAATCTGTGAACGTGTTTGCTAATTACACATAACAAAATATTTTAATTAATACGTTATCGTTTGACATTTTTGGTTAATGTTTTTTTTACGATAGTATCTAAAACACTCAACATTTATCACCGTTTTAGCAGGTAAATCTTGTAATTCGTTTATCATAAATACATAGGTACCTGAATGTGATTATCAGGAAATTTTTCCTATGACGTTACAGTAATAAACATGAGAATTTGTGACATAGGGGACACGCGACACGCTTTAGAGACCAGGCGTACTTTAAAAAAAATAATTGTTTTCGCGTGTCCCCTATGTCTCAAAAAAACTCGCGAAAGTTGTAAGTTATTGCCTGATAGTTGCATTAACAGTTGTATACAGTTTGTATGCAGTCAACGTTAGAAACATCTTATTTTCTTAAAACAAAGGCAAAATCAAGTGCAAATCACAAGGTCAAGTGTGTTGCGTGCCTAATTGTCCATATATGGCGAAAAAAATGGTGATTTGACATTTTATTCTTTCCTAAATCGCGAATGGTAAACAAATCGCAAGAAGTTGAAGATTGCACTGGTACGACGAGACCGGTAAGGATAGAGTGCGAGCAACCATGTACCTTTGTTGGCCTTAACAAGCAGATATGGGGACCCGTGTCAAAATGAAATGTACGAGCCCAGTCGCACATGTATTGAACCAAAGAACCCTTGTGCAGAAAATCAATTTTCAGAATTAATATTTATTATATACAAATTATTTATAGAAAAACAAACAAGTATATTAAACACACTGTAGTTCTAGCAATTAATTAACAACATTAAATATACAGGGTGTTTTTTTAAAGACACTATAATTATTACTATCTCAGAAACGAATTTAAGTTGTGTTATATCTTGAAATTGTACCAATAGAAAAATTATTTTTGTGCGCCATTGGGTAAACACTATAATATTATGACATTTTTATTTGAAACATTTTTCTCGATAACTGATAGGTTAGAAGTAATTTTAAGAAGAAAAAAAATACCAATAATCTGTTTTTCGTCATTATCTAGTGAACCATGAATTTTTTTGAAAAAATAATTTACTTGCTAAAACTACAGTGAATTTAATACACTCAGCTGCCCCTTTGCCGACAACCTGTATATAATAAATTTTAATTCTGAAAAAATAACCTTCGGCACAAAACTCCTTGGTCCAATTCATGTGTGACTTGCCTCGTATATAGATGACAAATGTCATAATTTTTCATTCAAAATTTTAAGATTTTCTAATTTCAAGTGGTTAATTCGTCACCAAGAGTGTGGAATTTACTTGTCGAGGAAAATAAACCACATGGAATTGGAAAATAATTAAATTTGCAATGAAAAATTATGACAATTAGAACTATGAAGATGTCATTCTGACACAGGCCCCCATATCTGCTTGTCAAGGCCAGCAAAGTTACATGCAGTCACATAAATGCTCGCGCTCTATAAGCATGAACCTGAATTGTAACTTATATATCAAGTAGAATATATTAATTATAACAAATGTCACAATTGAAAACAGTAATTGCAATAAAGTATAACGTTTAGCCTAGAAATAATATTAAAATTATGTTTTAAGAATAACACAATTAGATCTCTAAATATTTTATTTCAGAAATGAAAATGGTCCTTTGCTCCCAACTAAACATACAAGGATTTGTAGTACACATTTTATTGGCGGAGAAAAATCAAATGAAAATTATAAGCAGTCAACCTGGTAGATTTTGAGTAACTTTTTACCTTTGTTCAAACTTTTTTGCCGAAATATTGATAAATTTGCTACCCGAAACCAGCACGTAATAATTGTCGACATTTTCGGACATTAAAATACTGTTAAAACGGTATTTCGCGAACATATAACATCCATAACCAAAACATTCAAACAATATCAGGCATTTGTTGCGTTGTGCGACCGATGGGGCGGCGCTTGCTTTGCGGGACGACAAAGTGACAGCGTATTGTCTGCCTTAAAACTATATAATATGGGATGGGTGATTTAGGTAGGTATATAGGGTAATTCATAATGGGTGTGCCAAAATTACACCACATATTAAGGGAGTCATTCTGAGTAAGAAATATTATATGAAGGTATGTCCGGTAATGTTTCGTTAGAGTTACAGCACTTTGAAGGTACCCCTTACCAGCCACATTATTACTAATTCTGGTACTAGTTGCACTAAAATTTTGTTACAGTTTTATCACCCTAATATCAATCCTAAATTAATGCACCGTAAAAGCTGGTTTATGATGGATTTAATTCATTAATTTAGATTTACGAATTTACATTTATTAATATAAATTGTACATATTAGCTTTTACTAGTTCTTGATGAATTTAAGAAATTTATGATTTACATTTAAAATATCACCATATTTTATATTCTAAATGTAAATTTCTAATGCGTCCAATCATTTCACAGTATTCCAAAAAATGATTTTAGTGGGGAAATGACAGTTTCAAGTGACAATTGAAACATTTTAATTTTGATTTGACAAATAGGTTCTAAAAATATGGATATATTAATATTATCTGTAAAACAATACAGATTGATTATGATAAAATAAGTGGTAAATATCATATAACTGTCATCCTATTTATGTTAAACCACGTGACCCAAAATAAGTTGATTGGGTATTACACATATCTTTAATTTCACTATAAACCAACAAGGTACATCGTAAATTTCAAATCTATATTTGTAAATCTAAATTTATAAATTAAATTCATCATAATCCAACTTTATATGACGATATTATTTAGGATTTTAGAAATTAAATTTTAGGTTTTGTACGAGCACATTACGCCTTGGAGTTGACGCGTACCAATTAAAAAATCAAGTTGCTATAATTTGTGCAAAAGGTAAAATTTATTGTCAAAGTGTACCTTCTTCTATAGCTTCTATTTTATGAAATATAATATTAATATTTAATCAGAAGCATCAAATTAAATCTAATTGTATAATTAACTTTTGTTGTGTGAGTGTTCTTATACAAACTAATGGATATCATTAGTGTGCCATTCAGAGTTGTATTAATGTGAAGTAGACCTAAACCCTAAATACTAAATGCCAAAATTCGACATTCGACACAGCCATGATACTACTTATTTAGATGTATGTTGATTCTCTATCTCAACCAGAGACCAGAGTCGTATCATATGGGGAAACCTTGAATGATCTTTCTCGTTATTTTTTTACCTATTAACATTTTTTTCTTTGTACTAATAAAATATTACATATAATGCAAAAAATATAAAACATGTTCTTTTGGTAAAACTCGATAAACGTAGGAGTTTTTGAGATACTTTAATATTTATAAAAAATCGAGTACCCGAAAAAATATTAGGTAACAATTAAGAAACAATTAAAACGAGAGTATGAAAAAGGTTAAATATTTTCAAAGTATTAACCAATCAAGAAGGAAAACTTTAATCTAAATATAAAAATCCATAATTAAATCAAAGCTGAACTATGGCTGCGCTTAGGGATCCGCAAAAAAAACCTATTTGAAAATATTAGACAGTATACATAATTCAGCGCTGAGTATAGTAACTGGAGCTTTCCGTACGAGCCCAGTAGAAAGCATTCTAATAGAAACAAGCGAACAAAACTTGAGCAAAGACGAAAACAACTAGCAATAGGGTGACCATACGTCCCGTTTTGAACGGGACAGTCACGTTTTTTTTATTATGTACCGGCCGTCCCGTCGTGTTAGTTAAAATAACATATTTGTGCCGTTTTAGAAGATTTATCTCCTTATAAAGATTGATATCACTTAAAAAATATAACAAAACTTGGTTTACAATTTTTGCTTTTTAAAATTAATTATAATAGTAATTTACGTAACAAGATTTGAAAGTGTTACTTTACTGGGTGATCAAGAATATTCCACACCGCACACCCCCTACAAATCTGCTTCAGCTGAAGAATCTTACTCGACAGGAAATAGCACGAATGTTGGAACGTATAGAGAGGAGCTTAAGAAATCGGTTACATCAGTGTATAGAGAACGGTGGCCACCACTTTCAAGATATTTTCTATAAAACTGCATTATTTTAAATTACGTTATTTCATTAACCAAAAATAAATTTTGTCTATCAACAATACTTCTTATTTTATTTACCTTAAAAAAAGAAGTTTCTAGGCCCAGCCATGTAGAAGAAATACCAACTAATAGTAACGACTACAAATTTCAAAAACAAGGTATAAGAAAATTGGAAGATAAAATGGAGGAACACGAACAACAAACAAAAAAAAATAAATGAAAAAAAGTTGTCACAAGATTAAGAATATATCACACTAAATTAACACATACCCATTTACTGAATTAAAATCAGCAAAATTACTTATGTATCCACTACAACAACAAACAGTACAATATGCCATAGAAGAATGCCAATGGAGGCCAATATATCAACGAAAGGAACAAATACCAAACACCAAAAACCACTAAAGAAGCACTGTCAAATAAAGGAAACATACACGAAAATACAGCTAAATATTTAAAAGAAATAAATATGAATTGTAAAATATAAATACTAATATGTAAATACCAACTGTACCAGGGTTTAATAACCTTGTAGTTGCAAATCCTTTAAGAAATAAATAAAAATATCTATATTTTAAATTTGGGCAATGAATTAAATTTTTCTCTCTAGTGTAGAAAAAACAAAAATATTTTAAAAACAAAACAAAAATTTGCTTGTCAATTTGTAACAGTTCTTTTTATTTAATAAAAATTTTATTTTATATTAAGACAATTTGCCCTGAACAACACTAGTTAGGTATATACATATAAGGAAGGCAATAGTGAATTGTAAAATATAACGTTTTGTACCATAACTTTAATATTTTCCTTGTTTAGATATTGGAATATCTACATTATCTTAGTAATAAAATTTTGCTCGCATTTGAATCAAAATATAAAATTTTTTAACATAAGGCAGAGCAAAGCCATCATTGTTGAACCTTATTGGCTACGAGCTACGCTAATACTTTGAGCATAGCTGCCATGGAGTTATAGTCTGTCTAGAAATCTACCGTTATTACCCTCTCAGCAGGTCTATTGTTAGGGATTTAAGCTTGATTTATAGCGGGGAAAGGACAGGTACGTATTAAATGTTTTCCTGTTTTATTTTACTTTATTTTGTAATAATGAAACAAATCTTTTTATTTTTTTAAATAATAATGGAACAAACAATACATAAAAACCAAAATTAAATACATAATATAGTAAAAAAAAAAAACGAAAATTCTTACTTAAAATTATACACTGCGGAGCAGTTTGTCATTTAATAATGAAACAAATCTTTTTAATTTTTTTAAATAATAATGGAACAAACAATACATAAAAAACAAAATTGAATACATAATATAGTAAAAAAAAAACGAAAATTCTTACTTAAAATTATACACTGCGGAGCAGTTTGTCATTTAATAATGAAACAAATCTTTTTATTTTTTTTAAATAATAATGGAACAAAGAATACATAAAAAACAAAATTGAATACATAATATAGTAAAAAAAACGAAAATTCTTACTTAAAATTATACACTGCGGAGCAGTTTGTCATTTAATAATGAAACAAATCTTTTTATTTTTTTTTAAATAATAATGGAACAAACAATACATAAAAAACAAAATTAAATACATAATATAGTAAAAAAAAAAACGAAAATTGTTAGTTAAAATTATACACTGCGGAGCAGTTTGTCATTTAATAAAATATTGCACGTAACAATAAATAATATACACATACATAATTAATCGATAATAATATCTTCTTCACTGTAGCTGTCCATATCACTGTTGTCACTTGAGTCCTGAATATTTATAATAAAATCTTTTGTAACATTATTAACATTAATATATTCATCTTCTATATTAATCACATGACGCACACTATCAGCCCAATTTTCCGGTGTTATATTGTCCATTTCACTTTTTATTAACTCAATAACACTATCACTTACTGTCGGTGATGCATTGTTCCTTCTTACATTACTTTTTAATTGCCCCCAAATCAATTCTATAGGATTAAAAATACAATAATAAGGGGGCAATCGAAGTACATCATGTCCAAATTGTGTTGCCAAGTTGTCACACACGTATTGTTTTACAGGAGGCTTAATTTTTACAACATCCAATAATTGTTTTTTGCTGTACGATTCCTCGAAGTAGAGATCGTTTTTAATTAAATATTCTTGAATCTCGGCCTTCGTAGAAGAATTTGTCGGTATTTTTACACTTTGCCGCGAATGGTAACTAGCATTATCCATAACAATAACACTATTTTTTGGCAAATTTGGCAATAAATTCTCACTAAACCACTTTTCAAAAATATCTGCAGACATATTGTCATGGTAGTCTAACAAAATATTTTTTGTGTTATGGCCAGCTAAAAATCGCGCACCATTTATCCACCCTTGATCACTTCCGGCATGAAGTATAATAAATCGTTTTCCTCGTGCTGGTGGAACATTGACACTACAATCCTTTGAACCGTCTGTCCAACTTTTTGATACTGTGTCGTGACTATCATACCAAGTTTCGTCTAAATATATTATCGGACGTTTTTCAGCACGATATTTCTTTATATCACGTAAAAATTTAAAGCGCCATTCACGTATTCTTCTACTCTCCATTATAGTTTGCCGTTTATTAATTTTTTTAAATCGAAAACCCATATTACGAAGGGTCTAATGCAAAGTAGCCACAGAGCAATTTATATCGCATTTATCATCTTTTAGTCTCTGGTACAATGTACGTACAGACGGCAACGTTTTTTCAGTATACATCGTGTATATTTTACGTCGAATTATATCTTCTTCAAAAGAATTCACTACTCTCGACTTACCCGCGTCACGTCTTTTCTTTCTTGGTCTCAATTCACCACTTATTATATCACGAACAGTATTATACGGCACTTTCGTCATTTCACATGTTTTGGTTAAGGCCGAATTTTCATCTTCATTATCTTTTAAATAGTTATACACATTTTTAATTATTTCTTTCGCTTCTAGCGGCAAACACGTACGTTTAAGTTTTGCACAGCGATCTTCTTCAACGGGTAAACTATCATTATCATCTTCAAATGGTCGCCACATAGTAAGTGTCTATATAATTGCTCTCAGTACGAAAAGTAAAGTAATACTGATTTTTTTTGAAAACTCATTTATATACGTTTGGTACGTCATTGCTAATCTTATTTTCCCTAATTTTAATCTATGGTCACAGCATGTTTCAACAAATCTTATTTGTTCCTAATTTGTAACAATGGTCAAATACGTAATTTGATTCTGTGAATTCATTAGCTAACAATTTTGAAATTTCGTAATGCATAACAAAGATTAGCAAATTAAAATTTTTCGGAGTCCGACCCTTACGCCCCCGCTGTGCCTGGTCTACCACAGGCTTAGTAAGTCAAAGCAATAACGGTAGAATTCTGTACAGACTATAACTGATGGAGAGTACACTAGGGCCATTTTGGTTGTGAGAGTGTTGTTTCAAAGTGCGGAGGGGTTATCACTGTGAGCCGCCATCTTGGTGTGTTCCCCAGATGCATGGCTGCGTATTCTTTAACCGAGTATTATTTTAATTGAATAAGAAATATTGTATTGCATGAACATACTTAGCAACATATTAAATAATAAACACTTAATATAGTTTTTATTAAACAATATTTAATATCAATCATAATAAAAAAACAAAATAAGGAAGCAAGAAAACATATTCATTAAAATTAAGAATTTCATTAAAAAATTATATAATACTACATATATCATATTTTTTTATTAGATCCTCTAAAACCTTGAAATAATAGATACTAACTTATTAAATACATGTCTGCGAAACAATGATCAGCAGACAGTAGGGTGTTATTTACAAATAAAAACAAAAATCATAGCTCATTTCAAAATAATTTTCAAATCTCAGACAAAATTAGGAGCTTCGCTTCGCTCAGTGCCCAAACATTTTCTTCGATCAGTAAACTGACCTTACCGTTCTTAATACTTAATATACTATTACTGACTCATTTATTTGTTCAACAGGAGAATTTAAACAATGTAAAATATTAATTTGTTCCCAAAGAATGCAGTTACCTAGCGTATTTGTCATTAATTAACATTGTTGAATTGTTACAATATCCCCTACGTTTTCTAATTAGTACAAGTACAAATAACATATCTAAATGATCTTGGCTTAAACTGTATGTGGGAATAGAATTTAAAAGTTCTTTATTTTAACAGTATTCCAGGGGCGTTTCCAGCCAACTGGCTTAGGAGGGTTATTTTAAAAAAAGAAAAAAACTTAAATCGCGCCCATGGAGGCGGCAGTAAACCATAGACGCAAAGTAGCGAAACGAACAGACCTAATATCACATTAATTGTTTAATCTTATTTTTAAAGAAAACGTACATTTGACTAATAGCGTTTTCAGCTTACATGTCGAGTGCGCACTTTTTGCATTGATCGTTCTCAGCTTGTCATTGAGTGCAAAATTTAATCAGCTGATGCGTTTTCAGCTTAAGAAAAAGTTGCACCGTGCACTGGTTTAGTGCGACTTTTGTGCACTGACACCCTAGGCAAGTGCAATAGTGTCAGTGCAAATATGGCGGTTAAACAAAATCGTTTTTAGATTAAACAGCACTGCCACCGAATGAGGGCAGAACTTGTTGAGTGTGGTCACGTGATATGTTGCACTCAGTGCGCACTTGCACTGTGTAAGCTGAAAACGCTATAATGATGTATTTAGTGCAGATGGCTACCCAAATTTGTATAAATAGCAGTTTTGGAAAAATTCACCGTCATAGATCGCCAACTAGATTCGCCATAACTTAACTTGTTTGTTTGAAATATTGGTAATTTTGAAGAATAAAAATAAATAAGCGAACGAAAAATTCTTAATTACCCAATTACCCCCCCCCCCCTGAAACCGCCAATGCAGTATACATGGTACATTCCTAATAACCTGTCTATGTATATGATAATTAAAAAAAATAAAAGTCAAGGCACTGAAAACTACATTAAATGTTCAATGTAACACAAAATTAAATTCTATCGAAACACTAAAATAATTTGACTCTATTCTCACAAACACAATAAAAAACATTTACTAAATATATAAACCACTCAATATAGATTTTAGTAACAGAAAACAAAATATCTATTAAAACGTATGGTCAAACCACGAAACACACGGAACACATCAATATGGCCGATGCAACATATGCAATCTGAGAAGTGGTGACAAGGTCAAACGCTAGAATATCTCCTCCATCAGTTAGCTCCATGATAGCTGTCTGCAGAATTTTTTGCTGGGAGGTGATCAAATACAAATATGTAGCAAGTAAATAAATAAAATACATCAGTACAGGTACAAAATTATACAATATTCGAGTAATAAGTTCACACTATAATCATTATACTTGTTTGTATTTTGTTGGACTCGAATAAATGAATATGGAATGATAGAGTTTGTTATGGGTGTTGCCAAATGTCATGAGCTAGAAAAGCGCAGATCTAGAAGAGAAACAGCTAGAGAAAGGTCAGGCAATAGGATACAGAGAAAGAGAAAGAAAGAGTTTTGCTATCTGCGCAACAGCCCATGACGTTTGGCATAGCTTAACAATAATTAAGAATGGATTATTGGAAGCTAATTTTCACTTATGTTTCGGAATAATAAAATTTGATTTGCATAAGAGAGGATTCATTGATTTTACATTTTCTTCTCAATTCTTAATCGAGTGTGTTATTTATTAAATTCTAATAAAGTTTCATTAATATTTAAAAAATTAAAATTTCATCGTTACAGATTTGTTAATATAGTTCAAGAATCTCGGTTTTTTTGTTCAATTTTGACGTTTTAAGCTTTTATTATTAACTCCATAGCAACATCTATAAGTAGCATTTTATTTGCTAGTGATTTAAAAAAGTTTAAATCACTCTCGCGGAATTTTAAGTCACTCTGTAACAAATAATGTATTTAAAATTCGCCAGACACGAAAATAACACTCACCACAGTCTCTAAGAGACGAATAAGCCATTTTTATTATTTTTCACGACAAAAATGACAGGAAATAAAGCTTGTTTATAATTTATAAATAAACGACTTGACGTCTCTCACCGACAATTTTCATAAACTGCCTACTAATTGATTAGTTTTCTATTTTGTCAAAATTAAATATTATAATGGTTTTTATTATTATTTCGTTAAAATTGAATAAAATAGTGTATAAACCACGTGAGTTAATAATGTTTATTCACTTAAAGAATCTAACCCACTCACCCTGCGGGCTTGCAGCTTTAACTTTCTTTTCATGAATAAACATTATGGTGTATAAATATCTAGTAGAAGATATTTACAATATAAATATTTATTCACTTATAATGCGTATTTATCCTGTCATATCTGCCTTATCTTTCATTTGAACAAAAATACTAGTTTCTCATGCCTGCAAAACAACAATAAAATATAACAATGCGCGAATGGAGTGTTCACGCATTGATACTGTTATATCCGCGAAGGACACTGACTAATTAATTGAGAATATGACTAACGAATACGGAAAGAAACCAAAACAATATAACTTTTTGTTTCAACAATGATTTTTCTAAAATGGATTTCCCTTTGTTTATGCATTGACTTTCTGTTTAATTGAGAAAAAAATACATGCATACATAATTTCACACTTATCCCATTTGGTGGTTTTTATGTACCCTAAACAAACCAATCACACAGCATCATCCTTCGCCACAAATGCATATCTTTTTAGAATTTGTGTTAAAGAGATAGATAGAAACCACATACTTTATATATAATATATTTTATTATATATCTAATTCCATGTCAACATACCAATCAACACTATTAACTACTATTGTTTTCATAAGATTACTTGATCATAGTAGTGACTATTTTTAACACTCCACCTTGATTTAAAATAAAAATAAAATCGCCAAATAATAACTACTATGTTACACATATTATTAGATTACATTTCAAAATTCTAATTTCAAATACAATATAAAAGTTAGCCAAATAATTTCTTCACGAAAATGTTGAATTTCACTCTTCCCAAACTTTTGGTCATTAAATCTGCAAAATTATTAATTGAATTTATGTAGTCAATATTTATAATTTCTTTATCTATTAAATCATTTATAAAATCTACTCAAATATCAATATGTTTGCTTATTCTTGAATTTTCATAACTTTTAGCCAGAGATATAGCACCCTTATTAGCTACCAGAAGTATTGCTTTATTATTTCCATTTTCGAGATGGTTTCTTACGCCTTTAAGATTTACTAGCTCTTGTGCTGTTAATGCTGCAGCAATATATTCTAATTCAGCTGTAGATAACAATATACACTGCTGTTTTTTTTTTTTTAGAAAACCAAGTAACTGGATTTTCTTCACAAAATATTATTGATCACATACTTTTTCTGTTATTTTTGTCTCCTGCCCAGTCTGCGTCAGAATATGCATATAAAGATTTATTTTCGGTATTTCTATATATTAATCCTTTGTTTTTTGTTTCTTTCAAGTACCTTAAATTTGTTTTCCTACAATAATCGTAGTTTGAACAATGAAAACCTATCTTCTTTAAAAAGTTATCTATTGTTTCATTCAACATTTTAGTGATTCCCTTAATCCATATAAGGCTCGTTGCAATTTCAATACTTTATTTCTATATCTTATCTTCAATCCTTTCGGAATATATAAATTTCTGATTTTACTTTTCCATTAAGAAAAACAGTCGGCACATCTAGTTGCCTTATTGGTAATTTTTCTTGTACTGCTTTACATAGTATCATTCTTACCGTTGATATTCTAGCAACTGGGAAGTACATGATATCAGATTCATTGCTTTTCTTCGCTTGAAAACCCTTTCCTACTAGTCGTGCTTTCTTTGTACCGTCTTCTTTAACTTTAAAACCCATTTCGTATCTATAGCTTTCTTGTCTTTTGGTAATTTACTTCTTTATTTATTGCCTCTTGCCAATCTATATTTTTTATCGCTTCTTTGTAATGTATTATTCCTTGCAAGTCGCGATAATAAATAGTCTTAGTACGTTTAGCTACTGGTTTATTATAAGATATAATTGAAAACTACGCAGATCATTGCATGTATTTTGATGACACTAAATAATAATAATGTATGCATGACAACAATAATATTTTATTTAGGTATGCAACTGTGATGCATTGGTTGCATACACATATGACACATCTCCCCTTTATAAATTTAGTTTTGCAGGCTTTCTGACAATTCGACCTGATCTAGTTCTAATGAGACTCTAATTATGTTCTTGATTAGAGGGGGTTGGGGGTACGTCTAAATTTTGGTCCATTATATCATCCAAGTCATAAGAACTAGGAACATATGAGTTTAACGACTTTCGTAGATCAATTCTTTTACGGCGAAATATTTCACTATTTTCATCTTTGATTAAATATAATCTAAGAGTTAACTGAATACTAATAACTTGGCCAGGTTCCCATTTCTTACGAACATGATTGTAATGAGTCACATTAGTATTTACATTGAGATCGTCAAGATCTTTTGCAGTTTTGTTATACTGATTTTTGCATACATTTTGCCTATATGCTAATTTATTATCTATATCCTTGCATACTTTTGGCATTAATAAATCTGTGGTGGTTGATCCTTTAGTCTTACAAAGTCGACCCATCAAGAGTTCAGCAGTAGCACTATACACATCACTACCCTCCATCAATGACCTTTTGACAAAATTTTATCCTACCGCGACAGCATTTTCGGCTAAGCCATTCGATCTTGGATAGTTCGGGCTTCTTGTTATTACATTAAAATTCCATTGTTTTGCAAAATTTCTGAATTTGTAACTATTGAAAGGTACGTTGTCACAAACTAGTATATCTGGGCTGCCATGTGTGGATTTTTTTTTTTGTAAAGCATCAAACATAGATTTAACAGATTTATTGTCAATAGGAGATAACTCAAGCCAGTTAGAATAGGAGTCAAGAATTGATAAGTAAGTTACACCTGCATATGAAAAAATGTCAACACCTATTCTTTCCCATGGAAGTTTCGGTAGCGAATACGAAATAAGTGTTTATTTTTGTTGTTAGTCTGTTCACATATTTTAATAAAAGTTTCGATATCGTAGCTCATCTGCGGCCAAAAAAATAACTGTCGCCCTCGTATTTTGCACTTTTCAATGCCTATATGACCTTCGTGTAATAATTTAAGCACATCATATCGGAGAGATTCAAATACAACAATTTTATTTCCGCAAAATATTATATCATTTATGGCAGATAAATTATCTTTATGTTTAAAGTAGTGTTTTACAATGTCCGGTATCTCGTTTATGTTCTGGCCAAGAAGTTTCGCAATATTCTTTTACGAGAGTTAAAACGGTATCATTTAATGTTTAGCGACGAAATTATTCTTTTCGGATGTACGACCTAGGTAAATTAACAATAAGTGAGTGAAGCACGATCACTATTGCTAGGTAGACCTGTATCAGATAATGAGCCTCGTGATAATGTATCGGCAATATAAAGATATTTGTCGGGTTTATACTTAACCTGTAGGTCATAATTATGCAGTCAGAGACGCATTCTTTGTACACGTGGAGTTAGTGACGCTAATGATTTCTTAAAAATTGATTCAAACGGTTTATGATCTGTATTTACTATTATATTTTTCAAACCATAGATGAAAAAGTGAAATTTTTGGATGGCGAAAACGATTGTCATCTCTTTTTCGATTTGCGTATAATTAATTTCTGATGAGTTTAATGTTCGGGAAGCAAACGCTACTGGGTGTCCGTCTTGGAGAAGGAATGCACCTAACCCATCTTTTGACGCATCAGTTTCTATTTCTACCGATTTTTTCGAATCAAAATAAATTAGTATTGGTGCTTTTGTTATCAAGTGCTTTAATTTAACTAAAGACTCATCATGAATGATTGTCCAATTCCAATCATTATTTTGTCTTGTTAATTTATTTAATGGAGCTGTAACTTTGGACATGTTTGGAACAAATTTTCCTAAATATTTGGCTATTCCTAAAATTCTTAGCACATCAGCTTTGTTTTTAGGAGTAGGCAAATTTGTGATAGCTTCTATATAAGTTTTGTTAAGTTCAATGTCATTTTTAGAGTAAATTTGGTCCATAAATTTAACACTTTTAGATTTAAACTTAATTTTAGCGCCATTGAATTTTAGATTATATTTTCTAGCTCCGTCTAAAACAAGTTGTAAATTTTTATCATGATCAGCTTAATCTTTTCCAGTAATAATTGAGTCGTCAACATACATGCCTAAGCCATCTAGGTCACCAAATATTTCATAGGTCATCTTTTGAATTACCTCAGGGGCTGAACATATTCCAAAAGGCATTCTTCTAAATTGATATCTGATAGGCGTTCCAAATGTACAATAATCTGAACTAATTTGGTTTAGCTGAACTTGAAAATAACCGACTTTCATATCTAAAACCGTAAAAATTCTTTATTGCAAAGTTTCGCGGAGATTTCGTCACTTGTCGGAATTAGAAGATGTTCGCGCTTTATAGCATAATTCAAAATTTCGGGTCTAAACACAAATGTAAATCACCGTTCTTTTTCTCGACGATGTCTAAAGGGTTTAACCACTCAGTCGACTTGTCAACTTTACAAATAATGCCAGACTTTTCTAATTCGCTCAATTTTGTTTTTAGTCTATCAAATAAAGTTTGTACGTGTTGTCTTAGTGGTTGAATGTGCGGCTTCGCGCCTGGTTTTAGCTTAATATAATGTTCTCTAGGGAATTTACCTAGTCCACTGAATACTATACTATGAGTCTTTATCATATTTTCTACTGATTCATATCTTACGTTTGTTACATTAGCAATTCTAGAAATTAAGTTAAGGTCCATACAACCTTGCAAACCAAGCAAAGGTGGCTGGTCATGAATTACCTCATTATTTCATACAACAATAAATGTTAAATTAACAGTATAAGTTTTTACAGTACAATAGAGAGAAATTTGCCCAAATGGCCTAATTTTAAAGTTATCATTACGATACGACAATAAAGTTACAGAAGTTTTTCTTATCTTATCTACTAGCTTTAAGTTTCTTTGAAATTCTAGTGGTAATACATTGACCTTTGCTCCCGTGTCTAATTTTAAGTCGATTGGCTGCCCTTCAACAGTGATACGCTGCATCCACATTTTCGAGCTGCATCCATTGTGGTTCACTGCACCTATACTTATAATACCATTCACATAAACATTATCACCTTCTTCTTCTTCACTTGAGTTGTCTGTGAGTAGATTCTGTTTATCAGCATCGCTGACCATATGCATTTTCTTCGCCTTCTGAGTAGTTCCTTTGGTCCTCCTGGTAGCATTATTTTCTTGTGTTTTGCTTTTCTGACAAACGGCTGCGAAGTGATTGCGCCCTTGACATTTAGCACAGGTTTTTCCAAAAGCTGGGCATTTGCTCTTCATGTGCTGATACCCACAATATTTACAGTTAATTTTCTTCTCATCTGAGCTTAAAGTTTTCCCTTTTATCGGTACTTATGTGTTGTTGCTTATTTTGTAGAACCTTTGATTGGGACTTTTAGCTTCTGTAGCTCTAAAATAATGTGGTTTTATTTAACGTTAATTTTGTTTCGCGGAGCAAACGTTCTTGTGTCGTCTCATCTAGAATTGGCATTACAATTCGATCTCTAATCATATCATCTTGGGTCGCATAATCAGTTGTTTTTACAGAATTACGTAATTCAATGAGGAAACTGTCAAATGTCTGACCTGGTTTTTGAACAATGCTGTTAAATATAAAACGTTCAAAGATGACGTTATTCTGTGGCGAGCAATAATCTTGGAACATCTTTTTAATTCCATCGAGCGTATTACCTTCATTGTTTTGAAACGTGAACGGGTTGTACAATTCTAATCCTTCATTTCTAATAAGATTTATGAAAATGGCTTTTTTCTTCTCTTTAAATTTCTTCGTCAGTTCCGCGGCGCACATAAACACCTCAAATTTCTGCTCAAATCGTTTCCAGTTTTCAGATACATTTCGCGAAGCACTAGTGGCTCTGGCGGCTTGAATAAATGCTCCATTTTCTTGTACTAAGACAGAACCTGACACCATGTATTATTCCTTGTAAATCGAGAAAATAAATTGTCTTAGTACGTTTAACTACTGGTTTATTATAAGATATAATTGAAAATTACACAGATCATTGCATGTATTTTTATGACAGTAAATAATAATAATAATAATGTATCCATGACAACAATAATATTTTATTTAGGTAGGCAACAGTGATGCACTGGTTGCATATACATAATGATACACGTAATGTACGGGTTCATCTTCTTCTTCTTCTTCTTGAGTTATCATGCAATATGCGATGTAAGTCTCGTACTCATCTAAATATTTTGGTTTCTTTAGTAATTTTGTACGCTCTTTCTCGTTATTGACTTCATCTGATTATACTGTTGTGTTTTCATCTTGTTTATCCTCTGTTTCATCTCTTCCTTCTGGAACTACTTGTCTTTCATATCTAATTTTCTCATTTTATTCATCTTTTCGTATATTTTTTTTCTTTATGTGTCTGATTTATCTTCTGTTTCATTTCTTCCTTTTGGAACTACTTGTCTATCATATTTTATTTTCTCATTTTCTTCATCTTTTCGTATAATTATTTTTTTTTGTTTGTCTGATTTAAATTTCATTTCTTCTTCTACGTATCTATATTTACTTTCATCAAATATAACATCTTTTGATTCAGTTAATTTGTTTTCTTCAGGATTCCACAAACTATAACCACCTTTACCATAGCCTACTAATCTCATTGGTTTTGCCTTTGGTTTTAATTTATTTTTTCTCTTTAAGTGAGAGTCATTTTGTCCATGCCAAATTTCTGCTGGCGTTGCTCTTTTAAGACAACTTGTGGGTGAACGATTCAGTTCGTATGCTGACGTTCGCATTGCTTCGCCCCATAAATATTTTGGCAAATTAGTGTCTATAAATTTTGTTCTTACTTTATCCCTAAGAGTCTGGTTTATTCTTTCTGATTTTCCATTTTGTTGTGGACTATATAAGTAAATAAATATATCATCATGGTTTATTACCCATTGCTGGGTGTGCCAATCTGCTTTGTACACAGACATCGGTAATGATGAAGTATTTGTACCGTGCGGGAGCTTACCAGGCGTCACCTCACGGGCACTCATTGTTACCACCGCTATATGTTCCTCTTCCTCAAGCTCTACTTTACCTTCCTCTAAAATTACCTCGTAATTGTCTTCGTCCTCGTTCTTGTCCATAATTTTGTGTGCAATTATTTGCCACAGGGGTAAATTTTGTGCCATTTAAAATTAAAAATATTTGGCGTCAGTCGGAATCGAACCCGGTTCCCCAGATTCACGACCAGACACTCAGGCACGCGGCCACAAGACAAATATATTTAGTGTAAAATATTCCATTAATTTACAAAAGCCAAATGAATGCAATTCGTGTGATATTTAATGTGAAATGATACTTGAAAATAGGGTTTAATCCTTAAAATGGCAACACTGGATCGAACATAACCTTACTTCATGATCCATATCCCATCATAATCTTTTATTACATTATCTGCATTATTTACGTATACATTTATTATCTACGCATTGCCGACATGTAGACATAGACAATGAAAGTCGTTGCGTAGATGCTCTCTGATTTTCCTCTTACACTACTTCATTTGCCAATGGACTGACTGCATCGTCTTATTTCCGTTCCTCTCTAATGTTTTAGAGCATTCTTGTCACATCCGCACGTTCCTATAGTGCACGCACGTCGAAGTGAATGCAAGTATTTTTATAGAAAATGCATCCCAGTATTTTGACTGAGTGCTGACAAGCAACCAATGCCAGCTTCCAGTAATTATTGTTCGCAGTGGATGATAGCACGACTTATTTCATATAGAGAAAATCTTATAAAAAAGAGTGTCAGGTCGTGAATCTGGGGAACCGGGTTCGATCCCGGCCGACGCCAAATATTTCCAATTTCAAATGGCACAAAATTGACCCCTGTGGTGCACTCTCCACGCCAGCAATGAGTGCCCGTGAGGTGACGCCTGGTAAGCGCCCGCACGGTGCAAATATATCATCTTTACCGATATCTGTGTACAAAGCAGATTGGCACACCCAGAAATGGGTAATAAGCCGTGATAATATATTTATTTTATTTTAAAAAAGATTTTTTTTATATTTACGGGGTTTGGGGAGTACTATTTGTGGCCAGGATATTTCATCGCATGCAAGGAACTCAGAGAACGTCTCTTAATATCGGTGGCAGAAAGTTCATTGTCTTTTCATCTTGTTCATCAATCTGGTTATCACACACTCTTTCCACATTGCTTCCAGGATGTTTTTCTGCGATTTCATCAGTAGCATCACAGCTCGTGCTTTAATTGTCACGCTTTGAAACATAACACTCTCGGTACATGAACAACTATTAATAATCTGTGACATGGCAGCCTTACTTCTTAGTTCAGTCCTAGCTACAAGTACTCTATGTATTAGTTTCGTGAGCAATTGATAGTAATATAATTAAGAGATTTTGAATGGGAAGGTATATACACCTATTTGGCACCCACCATCACCACTTCCGTGGATGATTATTTTTTTGTATTTTTACAACTACGGGCCGGTCTTTTCATCTCGGATAAACTTCCGGATAACTATCAGCCAGATAAATTTATCTGACACTTTATCCGACGGATATATTTTTGTTGACTTTTCTTTCATGTCCAATTGATTTGACTGATAAACTATCGACAGATAAGTGCAATATATACAGTTCTAAAATCTCTGGTAAAATTAAAAAGAGATAACAGCATTGCAAACGTAATAAGACAGAGAAAGAAAATACTATATAAGTTGTTTCGATCAAGTTGCTTAATATTTGTGATATAACATTAGACATGTGAAATTTTTAATCAATTCTATTCATTAAAGTCTAAGTCTATATTTTTATACTGTGTCAAAAATTAATCATCATAAAATTGTAAAATATCTATTATATAATATTTTTTTCCAATTTATTGTTCATGTCATACGTTTCTGCTAGATATCATATTTATCCGGTAGAAAAGTTCCGGATAATTTATCTGTCGGATAGACTATATTTATGTGACGGATAACCTTATCCGAAGATGGAAAGACCGACCCTACAAGTGAAGATTCAATAATGCTAGTTGCATTACTAAAAAAATCTATTTTCTTTTAAGTGCTTTTATAGTTTTTAATTGAAAAATTTATACCAGCACAAAAAAATGTATATATAAATTTATTCTCTACTACCCAATTAGCATTAGTTGAAAATATATTAAATATTAATTAATAAAATTACTCGTAAATCATGTAAATAATAAAATTATTAAACCAAAATATAATTACGAAGTAATTTTCTTCATATTATTATCAGATTGTATAAATGTTAATAAAAAATTAGGTATATTTTGTATTACAATTAAAAGAAAATAATGTGCAAATAGAAATATTGCATTAGCAGCGCGCTCGAAAACAGTTCACAATTTTACAGGTAGGTATGTAGTTTTAATACAACTTTTTAGAGTATTGATAAATAAAATGTAAAGTTTTATTGATTTTACTAATGTTTGTCCCTGTAGTCTGCAGTTCTAGTCAGAAGCGACCAGTGGCGGCGCCAGGATATAAATGTAGGGTGGGCACAATAAAAAAATTGCTTGAGCACGGGGGGGGGGGTATAGGTTATGTAAAGGTAACTAGAAAAAATGGCATCACAGGTAATTTTTTCATTCAAGGTCAAATGCCTTATAATTAAAAGTTATATTTTCTCAAGGGAGGTGAAGTTTCATGTTTTCCTCTTTCATGTACAAAAATAAATTGCCAGAAATGTTAGAAAAGTAAATATAACTGGACTGTCAAACGAAACGTTAAAAATATTGTCACTAAAACACCTGTTCCTCTGTGAAAATTTGCACTGTTTGACATTTTAGCTTCAATAAAAGCTTTTGTAACGACGTTTTTTAAAGTTGCTAAAGACTTTCCTTAAATTTTACGACTAAATTTTCAAAAAAAAAAATAAACAATTGCTCTACACATAGTAAGAAAATGCCGCATATTTTCTATTTCTTTAAATTGAAAACCTCTAATAATATCAATTGCACTTGTACTATTACAAATTTTATTAACTGAGGTCCATATTATGTAATCAAAATTTATATTTCAAAAACAAAAATGTAAATACAAATAATGTTCAGAACTAAAAAAAAAATAATCCCTAAATTTTATATACAAAAATTATTATTTGTATGTTGGTAGTGAGTGGGCACTTGGGTGGGCACAAGGCTTTTTAGGGTGGGCACGTGCCCACTCTGGCCCCCCCCCTTAGCGCCGCCACTGGAATCGACATACGTCACTAGATGTAATTAATCCAGAATTTGTGAATTGTTGCCCATTAATTATATTTCTGGGTGAAGGATTCGACGGAATAAACTTAAAAATTGTGTTGAGTTGAAATGTTAACAATATTTTTGGTCAGAAAGCACTAATTCAAAATGTAAACAAATCTAACATGTTCTACTGGCCGCCATGACAGATGCGATTACAGCGCCGCCAACGGATTCTGCGGATCCCCATTGTTATCTACAACCCTTTCAAGTATAATGCAAATCTGTATAATTTTTTATTAACCAGCAATTTGAAATATATTTTAAAAAGGAATCATATATTTCTTACATACACATAAAAAAACAAAATAAAAATCATCGTGAAACTTTTCAGTATTATATATATATATATATATATATATATATATATATATATATATATATATATATATATATATATATATATATATATATACCTGACACTCTTTTTTATAAGATTTTCTCTATATGAAATAAGTCGTGCTATCATCCACTGCGAATAATAATTACTGGAAGCTGGCATTGGTTGCTTGTCAGCACTCAGTCAAAATACCGGGATGCATTTTCTATAAAATACTTGCATTCAGTTCGACGTGCGTGCACTATAGGAACGTGCGGATGTGACAAGAATGCTCTAAAACATTAGAGAGGAACGGAAATAAGACGATGCAGTCAGTCCATTGGCAAATGAAGTAGTGTAAGAGGAAAATCAGAGAGCATCTACGCAACGACTTTCATTGTCTACGTCTACATGTCGGCAATGCGTAGATAATAAATGTATACGTAAACAATGCAGATAATGTAATAAAAGATTATGATGGGATATGGATCGTGAAGTAAGGTTATGTTCGATCCAGTGTTGCCATTTTAAGGATTAAACCCTATTTTCAAGTATCATTTCACATTAAATATCACACGAATTGCATTCATTTGGCTTTTGTAAATTAATGGAATATTTTACACTAAATAAATTTGTTTTGTGGCCGCGTGCCTGAGTGTCTGGTCGTGAATCTGGGGAACCGGGTTCGATTCCGACTGACGCCAAATATTTTGAATTTTAAATGGCACAAAATTTACCCCTGTGGCAAATAATTGCACACAAAATTATGGACAAAAACGAGGACGAAGACAATTACGAGGTAATTTTAGAGGAAGGTAAAGTAGAGCTCGTGGAAGAGGAACATATAGCGGTGGTAAAAATGAGTGCCCCTGAGGTGACGCCTGGTAAGCTCCCGCACGGTGCAAATACTTCATCATTATCGATATCTGTGTACAAAGCAGATTGGCACACCCAGCAATGGGTAATAAACCGTGACGATATATTTATTTATTTATATAGTCCACAACAAAATGGAAAATCAGAAAGAATAAACCAGACTCTTAGGGATAAAGTAGGAACAAAATTTATAGACACTAATTTGCCAAAATATTTATGGGGCGAAGCAATGCGAACGTCAGCATACGAACTGAATCGTTCACCCACAAGTTGTCTTAAAAGAGCAACGCCAGCAGAAATTTGGCATGGACAATATGACCTGTCAAAATTAAGAATATTTGGAAGTAAAGCATGGGTAGTTGACTTAAAGAGAAAAAATAAATTAAAACCAAAGGCAAAACCAATGAGATTAGTAGGCTATGGTAAAGGTGGTTATCGTTTGTGGAATCCTGAAGAAAACAAAATAACTGAATCAAGAGATGTTATATTTGATGAAAGTAAATATAGATACGTAGAAGAAGAAATGAAATTTAAATCAGACAAACAAAGAAAAAAGGAAGAAAATGAGAAAATAAAATATGATAGACAAGTAGTTCCAAAAGGAAGAAATGAAACAGAAGACAAATCAGACACATAAAGAAAAAAAATTATACGAAAAGATGAAGAAAATGAGAAAATTAGATATGAAAGACAAGTAGTTCCAGAAGGAAGAGATGAAACAGAAGATAAACAAGATTAAAACGCAAGGAATCATATATTTCTTACATACACATAAAAAAACAAAATAAAAATCATCGTGAAACTTTTCAGTATTATATATATATATATATATATATATATATATATATATATATATATATATATATATATATATATGTTACAGTTACATCTAGCAACCATGTGTCGATCACACAGTTCGATCAAGACACCTATGAAAATGTTTTAATGTTGTTAGATACGAAATAAATAAAAGTGTTTTTCCCGTTTTCGCTCTGATCCAAATTCATTTGTGTTTATTATTTTGCTTTACATGTTATACTAGTTTAACGTTCTTAGTTATATTTTTACACATGTAGAGTAGTTTATAATACAACGTATATCTCCTACTCTACATATTTGCAAATATGTAGAGTAGGAGATATACGTTGTATTATAAACTACTCTACATGTGTAAAAATATAACTAAGAACGTTAAACTAGTATAACATGTAAAGCAAAATAATAAACACAAATGAATTTGGATCAGAGCGAAAACGGGAAAAACACTTTTATTTATTTCGTATCTAACAACATTAAAACATTTTCATAGGTGTCTTGATCGAACTGTGTGATCGACACATGGTTGCTAGATGTAACTGTAACATATATATATATATATATATATATATATATATATATATATATATATATATATATATATATATATGTATATATATATATATATATATATATATATATATATATATATATATATATATATATATATATATATGTATATATATGAAAAATTAAATAATAGAACAAATACATTTTTATAAAAAAAAATAAAAAATCAGATGTGGCTAGTACATGACCTCCCACCAATTCCATGTTTTAAATAACAATGAGCTTTAAGTAAGGTATCAATTCCTGATAATTTGTAAACAAAACATAATTTGTTTCAATAAATAGAAAAGTCTGTAATATGAAATTTATATTTTATTACGTTTTTCCTTGAAAATTTGTTGAGCTGTAAGATACCAATTCGTGCTTATTCACTGAAAACACTATCGAATTTTTGAACCTCCCTTACCTACGGTATGACGGAAGGTAAAAAGTAATAAATAGGTGTCATGACCCTTTTCAGTAATAACATACATGTGAAAAATAAAATAAGAGAACAATTAATAACTGCACAGCATGGGCACAGAAAATAAGCAAGCATACTCGTATTTTCTGTGGTACGTGTCATTTGTGTGCTATTTAAAAGTCGAAATAATCTTCGTCAAATTAATTATAATTTTTTTTTATAATTTAATATTTCTGGATTTTGAAACTAATGATTTTGCCATTATCACATTGAACGGAGAATTATTAAAAATTTAAAAATCTGATGTGGACACCTTACAACATCCTTGTACGCATGACTAACATGAAGTATAGACCTATTTATAAAATTTGACGTAATTTGACATTAACATTATTTTTTATTTTTTTTTGTTATTTTTTGTCCTAAACCATAGCAAGCTTTATTACAAAAACTATAAAGTATATAATTTTTAAATTTACATATCTCGTTTATACAAAGAGCTAATTTAATAATACTTGATGTGCTAGACGCAGAATTTAATTGTCTAAAACTCTTATTTGAAGCATTTATTTCTAGAATCAAAATAAAACCGTTTTATTCAAGAAATACTGTTTACAACTTCAGGTAATATATCACTTTCGGTTAGCCTATTTTAACCAAAATCTACTATGTTATTTCTATTGACATAAAAGTATTATATACCAAATTTGAAAAGTATTGGATTATATTTTAAAATAGTTTTTCTTTAAAATCTATTATAGCCTTCAACTAAAGTGCCACTTCTAAAAATTATGTAATGATCAAAAAGGGAGGTGCACAACTAGATATTATAGCAGTTGTAAATACAAAATTTCAACTTTCTACGGCTTACCGTTTTTGGGTTATGCCAGATACGTACGTACGTACAGACGTCACAACGAAATTAATCAAAATGGATTCAGAGATGGTCAAAATGGATATTTCCGTTGAAATATGAAAACCGAAATTTTTCGCGATTACAATACTTCCTTTACTATGTACGAGTACAAGGAAGTAAAAAGGGTTGAATATTAATAAAATATTATTTATGAGCTTTGCTGTTTTTTAATTTTTTACCTAATCTTTTTCAGACTATAGGAGCAGCGGATTATATAAACAATACACAAACATAATTACCCTTTAAGACCTATTGTATCTGGGATTAATTCTCCTCTTGACGAGCTTGCTAAGTTCTTAGCAAATTTTTTGAAAGGTTTGGAAGAAGATACTTATCACGTCAGAAATTCGTTTGAATTCCAGGAAACCATAACTCAATTACAAATACCTGAAGGACACATTTTCATTTCATTAGATGTAATATCCCTATTCACTAGCATTCCTCTGGACTTGATACTCGACGCCATAAAGGAGGAATGGACCATAATTTCACAAAGAACACAAATCCCATGGAATGAGTTCTCTGAGTTAGTTTGTTTCTGTTTAAGGGAAGGTTTTTTCAAATACAACGATACGTACTATAAGCAGATTTGGGGAACCGCTATGGGTTCCTCACTCAGCCCTATAGTGGCGAATTTAGTGATGGACAAGCTCCTTAATAATGTCATACTCTTACTGTCTTATAAATGCATTTTAGCTAAAGATAAAGTAGACGAAACACTAACTATTTTTAATAGATACAACAGTAATTTACAATTCACCATGGAGATTGAAGAACCGGGATCTATTCCATTTCTGGATATGACTGTGATACGCCAGAATGATGGCACAGTTACTACCAAATGGTATAAAAACCCAGTGCAAGTACTAGGTACCTGAATTATAACTCCAAACATCCTAAAAGTCAATTAATAAATAATGCATCAAACCTAATTTCTCGATCACTTAAGTTAACCTCAAAGTGTTATCATAAAGACATATTGGAATATGTTAGAGATCTATTAAAACAGAATGAATATCCCCGTGGCATTGTGTATGGATTAATTAATAATATAAAAAGTAAAATGCATAATAATAATAACCAACAGAATCAACAACATAATAATAATGCAGCAAATAATGTAAATCCAGAAAAAAAGTTTTTAGCATTAACATACATACATGGCATAGCGATGCATTTAAAAAAACTATTTAGCGCTAATTTAAATGTAGGTATAGGATTTAAACAAATAAAAACAGTTGGAAATTTATTTAGTAGTTTAAGTAGTAGCAAATATTGACAAGAAATACAAAACTAATATAATTTATAAAATTCCCTGCAATGACTGCCCAGCTCAATATACTGGTCAGACGAAGAGATATTTACAAACAAGAATGGAAGAACATAAAAAAAACTGTAGCAACAAAAACAAAAACAAAGGGAAATGCGCCTTAGTAGGACATGTTCAATCTTCAGGCCACAGTTTTAATTTTGACGACGTTAAAATTTTAGACACAGAACAAAATCTGCCAAAGCGCTTGACACTAGAAGTTTTACATATAAATGACGATAAAAACAATATTAACTTAAAAACAGACACAATTAACCTCAGCAAAATATACACAAACATTTTAAAATTTAACAATAAAAAGAAAAGAAGAAACATGACATGAAAACAAAATAAAAGTAAGAATAATAAAACATATAAAACTTTTAAATAAATGGCGGTAAACCTTCCTAAAAAACTGCGGAACTTAACATGTTCAAACTTCATTAAAAATTTTCAAAGGGTGTAAACTTTTTTACAAATTTATATTTTTGACGACTTTAGAGTACCTTATCATATTTAGTTTTTATTTTTTTAACTGTGACGTCCAAATGTGTGTTGTACCTCTTATTTTTGTATTTTTAATATGTTACATTTACATGCATAAAATAGAATAAATCACGTAAGTTAGAATTGTAAAACACACTGTAAAACATAAATTAATCTGTTGTACAATTTTTATAGCTCCTGAAGAAGGCAAATGTGTTGCCGAAACCGGTAGAGGCCGATTTAAATAAATTTTATAGACTGCAATCCAGGAATTTTCTTCTTTTCCCATAAACAATAACAATCAAATTTTCCGTTAACTTTTAGTTTTATCATTCTTTGTTACAGAAAAATTACACTAAATATTACCTACTAACATAACATATTTACTATTTATTAAATTCGGAATAAAATTATCTTCAGTACAAGAAAATAAAAATCTGATGTGGCCAGCACATAACCTCTCGCCAGATATTTTACCTGGTTGTACGCATAAAACAAAAAATATTTTTAAATACAAATACATATATTCATGTCTCACTACAAAATAATTCTCAAATATATTTGCAAAATCTATTTTAATATAAATTATGTGCAATACATACATTTTCTTTATTTTCAATGTCTTGAAATTTTCTTTTTCTACTTTCCTTTTCATTTTCTTTATATTCGTCATTTTTCGCAAATTTATTTTATATTCTTTTTTACGTATATTCTTTTGCGTTGTTGACTTTTTATTTATTTTCATAATCTTCATAAAGATGTACAAATATTTTTGACAGTAGCATAGAAATATTTTTGACAGTGACATTTATGTGTGAATTACAAACATTTGAATTTTTTGCCTTGAAGTAATTTGATCTGAGAATTTTTACATGTAATTATTTTATATGCATTTCTTTATCTCTAAATCTATGGAAGATATAATAATGAATTTATATTTATCGAATAAAGAATTTAACGTTCTTTAATAGAAGTATTTACATAAATTTTCGACTAATAGTATTTAGATGATTTGTTTTTTGTAACTACTACTTCCGGTTTCCAATTGTTACCAAAACTTAATCAACTCTTCCCATTTTTGTTAGATTGAGGAATCCGTAGTTAAAAATGTCTTAAATCTTATAGTATTTGAGATATCGTGGATCCAACACACACACACGCACACGCACGACAACGCACGCACATGCACGCAAACTCACACGCACGCACATGCACGCACGCACACGTACGCACACGCACGCACGCACACACGCACGCACACAAACACACGCGCGCGCACACACAGACACACACACACATACGGACATCATCGTAAAAATGTTATAATCGGATTCTAGGGACCTTAAAACGTGCTTATTTACTAAAATCTGGATATGCGATTTTTAGCATGAATTCAATACCTCTCTTAGCGAGAGGTAAAAATGTATGTGCTTATTTAAAATATAAAATAAAATATAAAAGTTGCATAGCGTATTTTGAGAATTCTTGGTAGAAAAAAATAATACTTTGAAATAATAGCATAAAAATTGATACAATATATTAGCATTATTTTCTACAAAAATATTAAATTTTAATATGGAATAATAATTTATACATTAATGATTAGTGTTTGTTATTTTACTAATAACTGCTACAATAAAATTACTAGAATAATAAATTGTAAGAAATATATAGGTACTACAATAAACAACAATCTAGCTCTCCCTATTTGTACTACAAATTGTAAAACACGTATTATTTTTTTTCTGTGTATACGAGTAGTTCTCGAAATAATAATGATGCCCATGTTAAGGAAGAGATTGCGAGTGAATCTTCAAAGAATTACGTACACAAGCATACAAAATATTGAATAATAAATTAAATGTCATAAAATATAACCTGTCAAAAACATATCATCAAAATCAATAATCTTATCATCTTCGTAGCAACCCGTCAGCTTGATCATGAAAGCTCTTTGAGTCGAGGTAGAGTTAATCTAGTAACCGCTACACCCTATTTAAAATGAACGGCATATATATATATATATATATATATATATATATATATATATATATATATATATATATATATATATATATATATATGATAAAAAATTAGAACCTATCAAGAAGCAAAACCAAGAAATCAAACAAAATTTTGAAAAATTTCAAGCATCTTTAATTCTCTTGCTGTGGCTAACAAAGCATTGGATATGAAATTTAACAATATGGAAAAAATATTAGCAGAAAATGAATTGTCTGAAAAAATTAGAAATGAAAACTAGAGAAAGAAATTGTATATTTTTTAGTTTAAAAGAGCACAAAATGAAAACATTGAAATAGTTATATTAGATCTTATTAAAGAACATTTAAAAATTAATCATATATCTGTTGCTAATCTTAAAGATGTAAAGAGAATTGGAAAAGTAAGGAATAATGGGACACCAAGATTTGTTATTGTCGAATCTGGATCGGAAAGATTAAAAAATGAAATTCTCGCCAACTTCAAATATCTCAAAGGTTAAAATATTTTTGTCGAACACGACTATCCACCGGAAATTATCAGCGAAAGAAAACTTCTCAAACCACACCTAAAACATGCGAGAAAAGAAGGCCACAGAGCTTATCAACGTCAAGATAAGTTAATTGTGAACGGTACTGCTTATTCTTCTAAAGATTTTCAAAAAGAAGAACCTGACAAAATAGAATATCCTTCCCTCCCTAGAAGAAAGTCTGTCAGCCCCGCCTAATCTAGCACCAACGTTCTTTTTTATCTTATTAGTCAGTGCATTGTTAGTGCATTTTAGTGCACTATAAACGAACGTTACTGGACATCTCGTTATTTAGTAAATCATAAAAATTATGGGTGGGCCAACTTTCACATACAATTTAAGATTAACTTAATATATATCATATCATTAGTTAGTGCATCGTTAGTGCTTTTTAATGATCACAGTAGTTTCGTTAGTGTTATTACCATACACTAAAAAAGGAAAAATTATGAATGGACCAACTTCAAATTAAAATTTTAATTAATATCCCTATCCCTTATCACTAGTTAGTGCATCGTTAGTGCTTTCTAATGAACCCAATAGTTTCGTTCATGCTATTATAAAAAAATACCATACACTCGAAATAAAAAAAAAACCCTGGGTAGGCCAACTTCAAAATAAATTTGAAGATTTAATTAATATATACCCTGTCAGTAGTTAGTGCATCGTTAATGTTAACTAATGAACCCAATAATTTCGTTCATACTATTACCATACACTCGAAATTAAGAAAAAAACCTTGGGTGTGCCAATCTGAAAATAAATTTTAAGATTTAATTAATATATAACCTGTCACTAGTTAGTGCGTCGTTAGTGGTTTCTAATGATACAACAGTTTCGTTAGTGCTATTACCATACACAAAAAAATAAGGAAAACTCTGGGTGGACCAACTTCAAATTAAAATTTGTTTTAATTAATATGTATTCTATCACTAGTTAGTGCATCGTTAACGCTTCCTAATGAACACAATAGTTTTGTTCGTGTTATTATCGTAAACTCGAAATTTAAAATAAAACTGGCTGGGCCAACTTTGAATTAAATTTTTAGATTTAATTAATACGTACATTGTCACTAGTTAGTGCATTGTTAGTCATTCGAAATTAAGAAAAAACTCTCGGTGGGCCAACTTCAAATTAAATTTTAAGATTTACTTAATATGCACACACGCATGCACGCACGCACACATGCATATGCGCGCACACACACAAACACACACACACACACACACACATACTAGTTAGTGCATCGTTAGTGTTTTCTAATGAACCCAACAGGTTTGTTCGTGCTATTACCATACACTAGAAGTTATGTATTTATGCATATAACTCCCTCTTTTTTTATCATTTTTTATTTTTTCTTATTTCTCTTTCGAGTGCATTCTCACATGCTCCTTTTTCTACTAATATTTCTCTTTCTCTCTCTCTCTCTCTCACGCACACACACACACACACACACACACACACACACACACACACACACACACACACACACACACACACACATACACACACACCTACATATACGCGCACGCAAGCACACACAGACAAGGGCAAGCGCACGCAGGCCTGCGCGCTCACCCACATATTTCTTACTCTCATCGTCTCGATTTATTTTAAGTAATCCTTTAACTCATTGGACTATAGGATTCTTAATTTGAATTAAAAGGGTCACTACATAAATTTACCTCTTTGGCTCACCCTGCACTAACATCTTTGAGAGCTTTGATTTAATTGTAATCGCAAACCATCCAAACTGACTACGCAACTTGCCCTTTCAAACTGCCCACTACCCATCCAAACTGCCCACCCAAACTGCTCATGCAACCTGCTCACGCAAACTCCCCACGCGATCTGCCCACTCAAACTGCTCACGCAATATGCCTTCCCAAAAATCAAAAGCCGATCGAGTTTTATAATTTTTAGTATTTTCGCATGTTAGTCCATTAAAAAACATTTAATTTGACACCAAACACGACATATTTGTGATGACTATACAAAAAATAAAAGCCAATCCAATTATCAAATTTTTAACATTTTTGCAAGGTGGCAATTCAGGAAACATTTCATTTGATACCAAACATGACTTATGGCAGGGCCACATAGCTCATGTCATCAACGTTCGACATGGGCTATGTAACGGGCTTTATTAAAATATACATGTTCTACTTGATGACATTGCACTGACATGGGCTATGCGTCTCTACCTTTAGTTCTGAAGACTTTATGTAAAAAAACGAAAACAGATCGAGCATCAAATTGTTGACATTTGGGCATGGTAACCCATTAGACAAGTTTTTATTTGACACCAAACACGATTATGACGTTTTTGTGCAAAAAAACAAAAGCCGATGAAGCTGTCAAATTTTGATACAAATTGTCCTACGGGTGTTCAGTACAATATAGTTAATGCATTTTGTTAGTAAGAATACAGGGATAATATTAGCAAAATTAGAAACAAAGATTATCTTTAATAACAATCAAAGAATTATTTAAGACACGGGTGATACAATTTTTACGGTAATTAATTAATACAAATTCAGGACTTCAGCATAATATAGTTATTGCATTTTGTTACTAGCCATATAGGTGTAATATTAGCAAAATCAAGGTACATCTTAATTAAACCATAAAATTTAATTAGAAATTGGCCCACTCAGAGTGAACGGTAATAGTACGAACGAAACTATTGTGTTCATTAGAAAGCACTAACGATACACTAGTGACAGTGTATATATTAATTAAATCTAAAGATTTATTTTGAAAATGGCCCACCCAGAGTTCTTTTTTAATTTCGAATGTACGGCAATAACACGAACGGGTTCATTAGAAAGCACTAACGATGAACTAATTAGTGATAGGGTACATATTAATAAAAACTTAAATTTTAATATAAAGTTTACCCACCCAGTTTTTTTTATTTTCTAGTGTATGGTAATAGCACTAGCGAAACTATTGTGATCATAAGAAAGCACTAACGATGCACTAATTAATGATATGGTATATATTAAGTAAATATTCAATTTTACGTTGAAGTTGGCTCACCTATATTTTTTATGATTTACTCTATGCGATGTGCACCAACATTCGTTTATAGTGCACTAAAAAGCACTAACGATGCACTAACGAATAAGATAAAAAGAACGTTGGTGCTAGATTGGGCGGGGCAACATCAGGCCGGTGGATTTAACGCTCTCTAACACGTTAACTGCGGAATAAAAATAAGGTAGTATTGCGTTACTGACGATACATATCGCCGGCGATATGTAACTTGCTTTCACTGTAGTGCGATACATATGCCCGGGGATATGTACTAGATGTTGACTCTAGTTCCATCTTGTGTACAGATAAGTATCTTTTTGACTGTTTTTCAATATGTATCATTTAGGTTGGTATCTGAACTTATTTAGATTCAAACCGTACATAACTTCAGATACTAAAAAAAAACAGCACATTTAATTATATATATATAAGAATTTAATGATTTAATTTCACAAAAATATAACAAAAATAACATTAAATATTCTGGTAATATCAATAACTAAAAACAAAGTAAATTTACATTATTTTTCCACTTCATTTCACTGACGTGAGTTTTTGCTAATTCAAGAATTTTTTGATGGGTCTGATATTTCTGTAAAAAAAACTATATCTGCATGAGATTTAGACTGACAATAAAAAGAAATAAGACGCATGTTATTGTAACAAGTTCATGCAAGTTTATACAAACCCCCGGCAATGTGTACCGCACAGAAATAATAAAGAATTAATTGTGTGCGTTTCATATCGCCCGAATAATGTACTATATTATTTTAATTTAATATTGAAAAGGACATTTAAAATGCTACAAGAATGGTTAAAATCGGTCCACAAATTTGTTTACATATCGCGGGTGATATGTATCGCAGTTAACGTGCTAATATAGAAATTACTTCTAATAAAACATTGGCTGAGAATAATGAAACTTCATCTGAATGAGTACTAATAGAAAAAACTAACCCAGTAAATTACATCGCGGATAATACCCAAGATTTCTCGAAAAATACACCAGGACAGAAAAAGAAAGATACGCAAGTGAAAGGCTCACTAGCAAAATTTTTCAATACCCGCGCAAGAACACAAACCTGTGGAGTCAAAAAACTTAGCAGTAACAATTTAGCAAGCAATCAATCCAGTCATATTTCGGAATATCCAAGGGTATAATAATTTTTTTTTAACAAGCTGTAATGAAGAATCTAAATTACAATCTTTCGATATAATTTGCACCTCAGAAACGTGGATAAATTTTGAAGTCAAAAATATTAACAACTTTTTAAATAAATACAATGTAATACAACAGCAAGCAATCAAAGAAGCTAGTACTGGCCGAGCCATAGGTGGTCTAATGATTTTTCATAAGTTAAAGCATTTCAATATTTATATTGTGACGAAACGGGTTTTCGTCACGAGCAGTTTTTGGTTTTGCCGGTGTCCGGAGACGTTCGCGACACCGACAAACCATAGACTGCTCCCGTTTCCATTGAAATGGGGGCAACCCCCGAATTTTGCGAATAACTCCGGATGTAATTAACCGTTCGAAATAAAATTATACTTTCCTAGCAGCTCAATTACAGGGCTAGCCCGTGGTACTACTAGGAACCGTACCAGGGCCCGAGAAGTCCCTTAACCAAAGCACTGTAAGTTCCCTTATGATTGTGTATGGTAACGACCTGGGACAACCCGTTTAAGTCCGTTCAATTAGGATTTTTGTATATAGCCGGAGCCCGCGAGGCAGTCGGCAGTCGTGTTTTTATCTCAAAAGTTGAGAGAGTCGTGTGTTTACCTCAAAAGTTGAGAGAGTCGTGTTTTTGCCTCAAAAGTTGAGAGAGTCGTGTTTTTACCTCAAGAAGTTGAGAGAACCGTAAAGAAGTTAACCAGCAGCCAAAGCACCAGGGTAAGAGATACGCCGTCGCGACGCCAGGCGTCGTTGTAAAACAGATCATCGGGTCGTATCGCATTGCTCCGCAACGACTTGGGGACCCGTGAAGAGTCTATTTAAACCACCGACGCCAAACCGATGCTGGGCGTCGGTTTTTGGAAAACCACTGTCTGGAGGTCGAGATACCTCAAGGTGGTCCCCCGTACCGTACACACCAGACCTGGAAGTCCGAGACACACAGAGGACGCGCATTGTCATTAACCGGGGCCATTAAGCCAGTGCCCGCTACCGCAATAGGTCCAGCAGGCATTGTGTATCCCGAAAGCCGTCAATAAAACAAAACCTACACCCAGTCGCTGTGTTTTAATTCTGCCCCCTGGACAAATCCCCGACCTACCTATCCGTACCGTTTAGCGCCCGAGCAAACCACGCCAAACTCCCTTGTGTCCGACAAAACATCGTCACAATATTGTTGAAAAGGAACTACATTGGAACGTTATTGATATCAAATCGCAAACAGAGAATATAATAATTATATCAGCGTATATTTCTCACCCTCATACTGTTATACAACTCTCTTAGAATTACTTGCACTCAATATCGAACATATTCAAGTTAGTTTTCCACATCACGTCTTAATAATAGGGAGTGATTTTAACGGCATAATAGCTGATTTGAACCAAGCTGATGAATTAGTTTTTGACAACACAAATTGAATAGCCCATAGGTATGTACATGACACGTTTATAAACAAAAATGGTCGTAATCTTAAGATAATGGAGAATGAAAATCTGTATGTACTAAATGACAGAAGCAAAAATGATACTTATTTTTCTCCTACCCGATGTATTCCGCTCTACGGCAACAATTTCTGCAATACTGCATATACGACATGCCGCCCCAAGAACTGTACATAGCCCTCATATCTGAACTTTCTATAGAAAACTTGTACAATGTACAGTATTTATAATTTTGTAAGTACGGCATTGAAAATAAGGGCATTCATTTTGTTTATATAAACCATAAATCAGATATCAAATTTTTAATGTAAATATTATAATACAATGTAATATATATATATATATATATATATATATATATATATATATATATATATATATATATATATATTTATTGCAATGTACCTTCCTCTTTGTATAAGCTATCTCGAAAGCAAATATATTATTAATATTATTATTTTCTACAAAAATATTAAATATTAATATGCAATAATAATTTATACATTAGTGATTAGTGTTTGTTATTGTACTAATAACTACTTAATAAAATTAGTGCAATAATAAACTGTAAGAAATGTATAGGTAACTACAATAAACAGCAATATAGCTCTCCCTATTTGTATACTACAAATTGTAGTTAGCGTTTTTACCTCCCGTCACCTTTAGGTAAGGAGGGTACTGTCTTTGGTCAAAAAATTCGGCGGTGAGTTTTTAATGAATAAGCACGTTTTAAGGTCCCTAGAATACGATTTTACTATTTTTACGATGATGTCTGTGTGTGTGTGTCTGTGTGTGTGTGTGTGTGTGTGTGTGTGTGTGTGTGTGTGTGGGTGTGTGCGCGTGCGTGTGTGTGTGTAACAAAATTTTCGTCTACGATAACTCTAATACTACAATTCCAAAAATTATAATTCTTTCGTATTCCTCTTCGTTTCATCCATATGAAGAGCTGATTAGATTATGGTTATAATTGATCAACCGGCAGTACCCTCATTTGAAGATTTTAACAGTTTTTCTTGAAAAAACGATGTTAAATATAATTTTATCACATTTAATCTTATTATAAATATTAAAGAACATTGTATTCTCTATACGATTTGACTGCATTTTATGCTTCATATTAAATGGATAGAGAGTAATAAAATTTATTTAAATTTAAATTTCATAAATTAGCCAGCTATGGTAGAAACATCTACTATATTAAGAAAATTCTGATTGAAAGATGTCAGTGTGAAGTGCAATTGACATATTCGTAGTATATGTGTGTTATAATTTTACTCGAAATATAGGATCTATTTTCTCGAAACTTTCTGTATGAAATTTGTATAAAATACATACAACTGTCGAAAGGTAATGTACAGGCTATCTCATTTTCGATGTTTTTTTAAGGTATCTCGGATAATATTAACGATAGAGCAAAACCATTTGTACATTCCATGGTCAACTTTTCCAGAAATGTTTAATAGTCACAACAGAAATTTTCGATCTTCTTTTGTTTCTGAGCTACAGGCAAATACTTGTTTTTCGCTCATTTTGAAAATATCTCATATCTTATTTATTATGATAGAGAAAAAATGTTTTTTATAAAAAAATTACGGTTTTTTAAGTAGAATAAAATGGCGTAATTAGATTTTATGAAAACTTAAATAATTTTCGAGATATACATTAATAAAAGACGAATTATTAATTTATTGGGGTGAAAATATTGGAAATTATTAAGAAACAAATGAAAAAATCTATTCCAGATCATCATTCGCATTCGTATTTGTTTCAGTTTTACTCATTTTTTCAATTTATTTACTTCAAAAGCATATTAAACCATATTGTTCGGATCGTGTCAAAGCCAACTGTAACGCCGATAAATAGTAATTTAACTAACATGAAAATAATTGGTTAAGAATAATTTTGAGAACAAAATTAATAGATTGAATCAAAATAAACAAATGATGATTTGTAATAAATTTTTCATTTGTTTCTTCATAATTTCCAATATTTTCACCTCAATAAATTAATAGTTCGTGTTTTATTAATGTTTAAAACAAAAGAATGTAAACTTGTTATATATCATTGAAAAGCTTATAAAATAAGCAAAAAGACGAGACTATTTTCAACATAGGTTTCCATTTAAAAAATCATAAGTTTGTGTTATATCTCGAGAATTATTAGGTTTAAAAAAAATATAATTACGCCATTTTATTTTATTTAAAAACCGGTAAAAATTTTATAAAAATATTTTTTCTCTAACTATCATAATAAATAAGATATGATATATTTTCAAAATGAGCGAAAAACGAGTTTTTGCCTGTAGCTCAGTAACAAAAGAAGATCGAAAATTCCTGTGGTGACTATTAAACTTTTCTCGAAAAGTTGACCCTGCAATGTGCAAACGGTTTCGCTCTATCATTAATATTACCCGAGATACCTTAAAGAAACATCGAAAATGAGACACCATGTACATACAAAAAATTTGAAATATTTTGCAAGGAACTTTCTGTATGGATTTTATGTAAAATACATACGCATTTACGAAAATTCTACCGGTAGATACCGCATCTACAGACCGTGTTCGAAAACACGAGTGGTAAAAAGTTATTGTTTTCGAAAATTGTTCAATATCTACCAGATCCATCTTTCGGATTTATGAAGAATCTAATCTCAAAAAAAGGTAGTGATGTAAAGCGAAGCGCGCGCGTTAAAATTGGAAATGTGTTCAAAGTAGGACTCCGCTCAGTATGTTAACTACGTCAAATTTCTAACCTGTTTCAATTTTTTTCATAGGTTACAAATCTACCCTGTTTACCACTTGCGTTCTTTAAATATCGATTATGGTAGCTATAACCTGATAAAAAGCTGTTTACCGGTAACAGTTCACCGGTAGAAGTTTCGTAAATACCTCATATAACTGACGGAAGGTAATGTGCTGGCCACATCAGATTTTTTACAATTGTTATAAAAACACGTATTATTTTTTTTGTGTATACGAGTAGTTCTCGAAATAATAATGATGCCCTATTTAAAATGAACAGTTTATATAAAAATAAAATTTAATAATATATTCGCAGTGAGTTTTATAAATAAAAACAAAAAATATAAATAATACTTGAGAAATCACTACATAGTGTACCACACTCTATGTTCAGTGTCGGGTCTTATGGAGTACCATGTTGCCATATTTACCTGTTTTAAGTCTACAAGATAGAAAGAGCAAAATAGATGCCCAAAAAGAGATGAAATATTCTGGGTACTTCAACGAATGTATTTGTGACTGTTGTACTTTCAGTGTATCTAAACAGGTGGGCGAAAAGAAAAAATAAATAAATAATAAACTAGTCAGTTTTAATTATTAAGCATTATTTTTTTAATTTAATTTATATCTTCTTATTTGATAATTTACTAATATTAGACTTTATAGAAATACTGCATATATTTTACATATTTCATTAGTCTTTATTCTTTCTTTATAATCTCCAGTTTGAATATATAATATTTTAATATTCTAATCTCTAATACATTTGATCAAGATTAGTATGCCAGGCGATTTTAAAATATTGTATTGAAATATTACTTATTACTGGTACAAATAGCTTCAGCATGTTTTTTACACCCCGGTTCCAACGCATCTTTTCGCGGCCCTGTATTTAAAACTATTTAGAACTGCAGACCAATTTCGGAGGAATGGGGAATACAATAAGCCCTTGGGTAAATAACAGACCCTCATAAAACTTAAATTGTACTGTGTTAACTAATTTTGGTATAGCAATAAAAATTTATGAATGTTTCAATATTACATTACATTGAAAAATTGGCAACATGGTACAGAAAACGCCCACTGAACATAGAGTGTGGCACACTGTATAGAAAAATATGAACAGTTGTGAATTGTTTGTTACCGGCTATGGAAGCTTTCATAGACCACTCATAAAATCCCTCGTAAAATCCCAAATCCAGGGTGTCTTTACCTGAACACTTTCGTATGTACATTCAATCATCTCATTATCTCGGAAATGAACCTCCTAATACAGAACAGAACTATAAATAGTACAGCCCTGTCTTGGTCAACTTTCTTAATAAAAGTAAAATAAATCATATCCCGATCGATATTACTTCATGTCGTTGTTTCTGAAATCCATCATTTACTGGTAAATAAATTGACAGCACATGTGATCTTCAAAACTATAAATGCCACGACATACGAATAGGTTATATAGAATATTTTTTGTGCGCCTCATAGGTTACTACATATTGATGAAAAACTGATTTTGGTGAAATTTATAATTATAAAATAATTTTTAAGCTATGAATAATGAGAGGTCAAAATATTTATTATCCACTAGTATACAAATATGATTTTTCTACAGTCTATATACAAAGTAGCCATTTGCGCTCTCTTTGGCAACGCAAAATGTCACTTTGCCGCTCTAGAGCGACAAAGTAGACAAAACGCTCGCTCCTCAAATTTCTAACTATACAATGTTGAGAAATGTTACTTGGCTACATTCTTAATGGAAACGTTTAGTCAGGAATTAATGACACTGTAGTTACACATTACCCACTTACATAACCAAACAAAATGCCGCACTGCTGTGAAAATAAAATAGGGCATTCATTTACAAAAACGAAAGTATAAAATGCTTAGATTAGATTGAAGCAATAGCTCAAGAAGAATGGAAAATACCGATAAGTAAAAATAAATAAAAATAAATTTTTGTTATGGTGGAGGACCCCATTGTGGCGACTGTAGAAAAAATCTTGTGTGTGTTTCGAGCGCAAATGGACATTGTCGATTTCGAGAGAATGCCTCGCTCCTGCGTCGCGCGGCAACAACCTCTCAATCGACAATGTCCCATTTTGCGCTCTTAATACACAAATAGCTATTTTCTACAGTCTATATACAAAGTAGCCATTTGCGCTCTCATTTGTCAACGCAAAATGTCACTTTGCCGCTCTAGAGCGACAAAGTAGAAAAAACGCTCGCTGTCCAAATTTCTAACTATACAATGGTGAGAAATGTTACTTTTCTACATTCTTAATGAAAACATTTAGTCAGGAACTAATGGCACTGTAGTTACACATTTACCATCTTCACAACTCAAGTCAATCTGACATATAACTGCTCTGTCGGTATATTACATAACCAAATAAAATGTCGTTTTGAGTTTCGTGGAAAATTGAAATCTACTCTTCGGACGTCGACTTGTGAGCGTGTCCCGAGTCGCCAACGCTGATCCGCGTCGCGACGCCGGGCGTCGTTTTTGAGTTACGTGGGAAATTGAAATCTACTCTTCGGAAGTCGACTTGTGAGCGTGTCCCGAGTCGCCAACGCTGATGCGCGTCGCGACGCCGGGCGTCGTTTTTGAATTACGTACGTGAACAGTTGTGCTGCCACCAGCAAAAGTTTGGCGTGAACGCTTCCAATGGACATCCACTTTTCCACTGCACTAGTTTAATGTACTTGAAACAAATAATTTTTTGTTATGGTGGAGGACCCCATTGTGACGACTGTAGAAAAAATCTTGTGTGTGTTTCGAGCGCAAATGGACATTGTCGATTGAGAGGTTGTTGACGCGCTCCTGCGTCGCGCGTCAACAACCTCTCAATCGACAATGTCCCATTTTGCGTTCTTAATACACAAATAGCTATTATCTGTTGGTAAATTGTCAAGTATAACACAAAATGGAGTCCACATTCAATTATTACATCAACAATCTACTTTTTTATATTTTCAATGGTATGAGAGTTGCTGAGTTGTGCTGTTTATACGAGTATAACAACAAAATTTATTAATTGAGTGGAGTTTTAAAGGACATCAAAACAAACATTTTTTTGTTATAAACCTATGTCCGCAAATGAGCCGTTCTAGCAGTAGAGAAATTAATATTCTAAGAAAATAATTTGGAATTTTTTATTTGGTTGGCGAGTAAATTATTTGAATTTACAGTATTTTTTAAACGGTTACCATTTGCTTCAATACATAGATTCATGGATTCACATATCCTGCGGAAGATGTACGGAATTGCTTGAAGATCTTCCTCACTTAGTAAAGGAGTCTAGTACATATACAATAGATTTTACAAAACCCTAAAGGAAAAAATTGAGAGGATTTAAATCGGGTAATCATGCAGGTCAGGCCACGGGAACCCTTCTTCCGATCCATCGGTTGGGGGAATTTCTTTTTCTTATTGTACTGCTAAAAGGGCTCATTTGCGGACATGGGTTTACTAACTAAGATATAAATTATATGAAGCTATTAGTCGAAGAAAATGTTCTTTACTTACTGTATCACATTACTTATTTATAACGTCAGTATTAATGTTGGATAGACGTAACACCGACTTGTTGAATGATAAAATGTAATGTAATGGATTTCTCGGTGGTTGTATTTTCTCTTCTTCACCTGTTGCCCGGAAACAAATGTAACTAAATTTTAACCAAGAATATTTGCCTCCATTGGCATATGGAACATGAACAACTGTGTATTTAATTATCTTGTTTAAAAAATAATATGTGTATTTTTATAAAATTAACGTGCATTTAGTCGAAGTATGAGATGTTTCTCGATGTTAGTAAATTTTCATTCAAGTTAAAACTATTTGTAAGTACTTTTCTGAATTGTGAATATAATAACCTCTTCTGTTGAATAACAAATTTTGTACGTTGTAGTTTCCCTGATGAAGTGGTAAAATAACCACGAAATATTGGCATTTAAGTAAAATTAACATCAATGAGAGTTTTGTCTTTTGTATAAAACCTCCGCCCTACAACCACAGAGAAATCCATTACATTACATTTTATCTTTGTCAGTATTAATGTTAGTTTGGAATATTGTGTCAAAATTTGATTACGAAATTAAACATTATCATAATCAGTTTAAATGAGATGGATATTAGAGCTTTGTTATAGATTTAACAAAACGTATAATGATACTATTTTATGATATTTTAGTCTCTACTCTTGAAGTTGGAAGTGTTGGCATCCTGGATGCCGCTAAATGCACGATAAAACATTTAGTATTTCATATTAATAGAAGTCTAGAACTTTTACGTTGTTTAAAATCAGTATCATTAAAATTTGTATAACTTGCGGTAAAGTAGAAGTGCTATAAATAATTTAATTTTGCCTTCCCAACCATGAGGTGTTGTGATGCTAATGAACTCATAAACCTTCATTAGAAATGTCCGCGCCGTAATTAGTAACGATGTCACAGAATTTAGCGCAACATGGACGAGCAAATGCAATATAGTTTGGAATTTCCTGCTAATATTGTTCTCCTGCACTACGTGAATTAATAAATGCAGTGAGAAGCTTTCGCCGACAGAGGAGCGGTTACTTTGATGCTTTGTTCATTTAATTGCGTTATAATAATAAAATAGATGCGTATTTACTCTGCAGAATCAGTTGGCGGCGCTGTAAGCGCAACTGTGATAGCGGCTAGTAGGACATGTCAAATTTGTTTACATTCTGAATGAAGGTTTTCTAATCCAAAATATTGTTAAACGTTCAACTGAACGCGATTTTTAAATTTGTTTAGTCGTATCCTTTATAAAGAAACGTAGTTGAGGAGCAGAAATTTGTAAATTCGGGGTGAATTACTATTTGTGGCGTAACGTGAGTTACGGAAATTCTGATTTGGAACTACAGAGTACTAGGACAAATATTAGCAATGTCAATGAATCTACAAATTTTATTTATCAATACTGTCAATAGTTGCATTAAAACTACATACCTGCAAATTTTATTATTATTTATTATCTCCATGGGCGCCGGCAGCATGGTATAAGGTGGTGCATTACCTTTGGATTTTAATTAAAAAAATATTTTTAATAATTTCACATATTGAATGATAAAAAAATTAAAAAAAATAATTGTATTTAAACAGTGTAATTTATTGAAATTGAAAGGTGACTGTGATGGGATTGATATTTTACATCCCGTCATACCGTAAGTGAGTTTTCAGTAAATAAGCACGAATTAGTGTCCCCACAACACGTCAAAAAATGACAGCAATGTAATATTTTTCCATTTTAAAATTCAACATTATAAATAGTATTGCAGCACAGGAGACACCTCTAAAACACACCGCAAATAGTGTCATGGTGTCAATTCTTTCTACGAGCGACTAGGATATTGCTTCAGTGTGAATGGAGATATTTTTGAACATTTATTGCATTAAAATTATGAATTTTTGTAAGCCAAAGTTTGTTAAGATGTGCTATATTAAAGTTTTCATTTTTTGTTAATAGTATGTAGGCTATTTTATTGGAAATTAGTATTGATAATACATAACTACAAATTTTTGTATATTGCATTTTAAAATGGACAAGTATTACATTGCTGTAATTTTTTGACAGTAGTATGTAACCATGGAAGTGATTGACCATATGTTGCGCGTTAAAATAATTTCCCTGCATGTAATATTTTATAAGTAAAAATTAAAAAACGGTAATAGGTAAAACATAACGATAACAAACATTCATGACTTCCTCATATGAGACGCCTCTGGATGAGATATGTTGCAGAGAGCTTCCAATTAAATAATAGGCGCAATATAACATTGTTGAATTTCTTTCTTCAATGAGAAGTTCTTTTAATAATCCTCGTGCTAAAAACAACTTGCTTAGCCGCTTCAACTGCTGCAATATATTTCGCATCTGTAGTTGAAGTAGCCACAACCCCTTGTTTTCTATTAAACCAAATAATGGGGCCATTATTCATTAAAATAATAACTTTATTCCAACGTTCTTCAGATGGATTCTCCAAAAACTGACTTAATTTACTTACAATGTATGATATATCAGGCCTTGTACAGATAGCCAAATACATCAAACTCCCAATTAACTTTCTGTACGGTTTAGCAATTGCTTTACCAATAAGACCATCTTTAGTGACATATCTCTTCAATACCAAATTTGAATCAACTGGTGTTCTTGTAGAATTACAATTTATTGTACCAAATTTATTAAGCATATTTCTTGCATAAGCTGTTTGATGGATCTCATGGTTCTCATTTTACGATTTCTAATAACTTTCAAACAAAGATAACATTCAGCTGATGATTCAGTCATCTTTTCGATTGATCTTCCTGAAACCAAACCATCATCCACATATATTGCCATCATCAAGTCACCTTCATCAGTAGCGTAAATGCAAAAATCATAATTTGTGGGTTTAAAACCATAGTCTTGTAAAAATTATCAAATTTTGCATGCCATTGCCGTGGTGCCTGTTTAAGACCATATAAACTTTTCTGTAATAAACAGACCTTACCTAAATCATCTTGATATCCTTCCGGTTGAACCATATAAATCTCACTTAAATCACCGTTGAGAAATGTAGTCTTTACGTCGAATTGAACTATTTCAAAGTCATTTACTTCTGCTATCGATAATAAAATTCGAACTGATTCATATCTTGCTACAGGTGAAAATGCTTCAAAATAATCTATTCCAGCTTTTTGCGAACAACCTTTGACAACTAAACGCGCATTCATCTGGTTTCATTTTCTTTCTGCTGACAAATCAACCAATTTCCAAGTTTTATTCTTTTCTAATGTAATAGCTCATCATAAGTCGTTGGAATTTCTTCAACTATCAATAAGTATGCAAAGTTTGCTTCATGTAAAACATCTTGACTGATTAATTCTTGAGCTGTTGATTTACTCCGAGTGCGATTTGCAATAGGATCTAATGCAGGTATTTCGATAATTGTTTTATCTTCTATATTTTCTTCTTCTTCTTTTTAAATTTATTTCTAAATTGTTTGTTGATATGTACATACGCCTTACTACGAAATATTCTAAAACAACTTACATCTGGCTTCTTACCAGTCCATATTTCTATGGGTGTTCGGCCTTCAAGTCCTGGTGAGATATACTCGATTTTTGATATGCGTTGCGTTACGGCTTAAGCCCATAACATTTGTGTTATGTTTGAAGCAGCCATCATGCTTCTTGCCATTTCCACAATTGTTCGATTTTGCCTTTACGACCATTTTGTTCAGGACAATACGCAGTAGAAAATTCATGAAGTATCTTATTCTCTCTCATAATTTTCACTGTTAAAATCTTTTGCATTATCAGAACGCATTCTTCTTACTTTATAACCGTTAACATTTACAATTGCTAACGAATCTTGAATCGCCATTATAATTTCAGATTTTTCGCTCATTGGCTTAACTACAATTAAACCAGAATAATCGCCAATAAACACTGCCATCATTTTTGATCCATTAATTCCCTGTACAAACATTGGCCCACAAATATCAGAATGAAATAATTCATCACATTTACTCGCTCGATTGTTTCATGTTTCAAATGAATTTCTAACTTGTTTTCCAAAGATGTATGCTTCACAAAATTTATTGTCTTCATCTTTTTTATTTTCTCTTTTAGTACAATCCATACCACTAACTGCAGTATTTTTAGAAATTTTTGTATACTTTTCTAAAATAACCATGACCAAATCTTTCATGCCAAACGTTCAATGGTTAAGATTTTTCTTGGGTAAAATTAGCTTCTGCTTTAATAATTGTACGGAAATCCATTGCAAAAAGTTTATTCAACAATTGCCAACAATTGATTATTCCTTGTTAGTTTTAATATATCTTTTTCAAATTCTGCTTTTACTCCTTTTTCTAATGCTGATCCATTGCTAAATAAATTTTTCGGTATATCTGGCACGTACCAAACATTTTTGATGACATGTTCCATTTTTTTTTTGTCTAATAATATTTCAATCCGTATATCTCTGCATAAACGATTTGACCATTACCTACTTCAATCGCTTTTTTTGATTTCGCAATTGACTTAAAATTAGTGAACCAATCTTTTCAGAAAGACATGTGTTTACTTGCACTTGAATCCGCAAACCAAATATCTTCCCTTTGAACTGAAAATCTACAGCTAAAAAGGCACTTGTTTTATTATAATCTGATGCTGAATGTGCTTGACATTGATCATATTTCTGCTGATTACGGAACTTAAAACAATATGATTTCTTGTGCCTCGTTTTCTTGCAAAAGTGACATTTACCTTCAAAGTTCTTGTTACAATTTTGACCACTGTTCTTCTTAAAAGGTTTATTTCGGTTATCCTGCGTATAAAATGCAACTCCATTATCATCATTCAACATATTTTCTAAATTCTTGTTTAGCATTTCTTCTTTAAATAAACGCGGTAACAAATTTGCCATCGTTTGTTCTTGTTTTGCAAGGGAGTCCCAAGCGGAAATGATATGTTTATAGCTTGCAGGTAAATTGTGAAGAAATTTTGTTATTAATGCAGCTTCACTTTGTTTTTGACAAAGATCTTCAAGTTGTCTTGCCATGTCTTCTACAGCAGCTACATGATCAGCAACACTCGATTCAGGATTCATTCGAAAATCATAAAAATTTTGAAGTAGTAAATAAATTGATGTTTCATTTTTCATTTCGTATAAAGATTCTAAACGTTTCCACATTTCAGGAGCTGTCTTCAGACTCATTACATGTCGAATCTGTGCCGAGTCAAGAGCACAACCAATATAAAAAATTTCTTGCTCATTTTTCTCATCCCATTTCTTCTGTTTCTTTAATTCTTCTGGTCGGTGCTCTGTTCCAACAACAACATGCCACAATTAATTTATACCCAAAAATTATTGCATATGATACTTCCAAATTGACCTGTCCATACCATTAAATTTCGATATAGGTAGCTTATCCATATTTGCAAGATATCAATTAAAAAATGATGAAGGTGCCCAAACGTGCCTGGCTAGCCATAGCAACTGGATGGGCGGAAAGTAGTGGAGGTTCCCAAACGTGCCTGGCTAGCCATAGCAACTGGATGGGAGGAAAAATGATGGAGGTGTCCAAACGTGCCTGGCTAGCCATAGCAACTGGATGGGCGGAAAGTAGTGGAGGTTCGCAAACGTGCCTGGCTAGCCATAGCAAATGGATGGAAGGAAAAATGGTGGAGGTGCCCAAACGTGCCTGGCTAGCCATAGCAACTGGATGGGCGGAAAGTAGTGGAGGTTCCCAAACGTGCCTGGCTAGCCATAGCAACTGGATGGGAGGAAAAATGATGGAGGTGCGCAAACGTGCCTGGCTAGCCATAGCAACTGGATGGGCGGAAAGTAGTGGAGGTTCCCAAACGTGCCTGGCTAGCCATAGCAACTAAATGGGAGGAAAAATGATGGAGGTGCCCAAACGTGCCTGGCTAGCCATAGCAACTGGATGGGCGGAAAGTAGTGGAGGTTCCCAAACGTGCCTGGCTAGCCATAGCAACTGGATGGGAGGAAAAATGATGGAGGTGTCCAAACGTGCCTGGCTAGCCATAGCAACTGGATGGGAGGAAAAATGGTGGAGGTGCCCAAACGAGCCTGGCACGTTTGGGGAACCTCCATACCCTCCCTCCTATTCACCTGATTTGGCTCCCTTTTTCAATTACGATGAACTTAACTTGGACAAGCACTATATTATGATTGATTGTTGTCACAATGATATAATTAATTTATATCTATATAACCTAGTAATGGTTGTCAATCAAACGTAATTTTGCGGGTCTAGCTTCTTGCAGCCACCCAAGCTCAAGATGTGTGCCGTATCAGCACCGAACGCTGGCATGTCCACGTTCACTTGGGTATCACTTAACAATTTACACCCCGACGGGTACGACACAGGTACTTGTCGGGATAGACAGTATGGCGACACAGTCGCATACTGTAGACGCTTCGGCTATGCCGGGCGGCCTGTACAAATGGTGAGGCCGGTCCAGCGGCGAACCAGGACTGCGTTGCTAACCCCACGCTTTCCATACAAAAAGCAGGCCGGCGGCGACGCCGAGCGTCATGGCAGTTCGGATGAAACTCCGAACTTACCAAACTTACACACTCACCTTCACGTAGACAATTACGTTTATAATTGACTATCAATATACAGGTCGAGTTAAAGTATTATTTCAATGTTGTTAATATTAAATTGTTGGGACAACCGTTATGTGTTACTATGTTTAATTTGTTATAAACTATTTGTTTAAATTGTGTCTCGATGTCTCTCTGTACGAGGTTTTTGCTGTGGTTTCCCTGGCACGTAAGGCGAATGCCAGAGAGCGGACCTTTCCACAGCAGGGTGTCGTGTTCAAACCCTTACACCCGACCATATTTCTCATATTATTTACTATTTGCTTTCATGGTTAATTTTCAATAAATGCACATAGACAAATTCTGTCTGCTTTTTGGAGAGAACATTATTCTTTAATTACGTCAAATACCTATCCCGATTCCTCCACTTTTAACAGCTACTCTATATTACGAACCAGGTAAAGGGTTACTTATTAAAAATAAACACAACGTAGGGTAAGTACAACCTTCTATTACACGAGACCATGGTCAAGCTAAAAGGTATACGTATGTTCCGTTACATAAAATTGGTGCAGTGACCAAGGATGTTCCGTTACATAAAATTGGTGCTTTGAGACTGTACTCTCTATTATCATGATTATTATTTATTTGTGTATTTATGCATTTATTTGTTTGTTCATTTATTTATTTATTTATGCACTTACAATAACCAAAGAATTATACTGTTAATGTCCTTATTAGGATTTGTTGCAAGTGATATTTGTAGTTAGTATTTAATTGCGATGGCCATTGCTTAAAAATATTGTTGCATATGTGTTCTTTGTTTCTCATGCTCAGATTAAGGGTTGGCGCCAGGCAGACGCGCGAGCCGCAGACACTTGACACTGCAACACAGGGCTAGGTAGGGCCATGTGGCATTCCGTACATGATGACAGACTTATGATGTTCTGGAAATTTCCACGAGCTACCCAACCACCCACTCACACCGGAGGCGGGGAGGTGCAACCCTTAACCCCGAAACTCCTAAGATCGGAAGGAGGCAAGAGGGATATTTTGGTTTAAATACGGGGATAAACGCTGTATTCGGCAGTCTTGTTCAGGCAAGACTCACAGACCTTGGACCTCTGGCATGGTTGACATGTTGGGTAACCCAAGGCTCTGAATTCATCGAACTTTTACACTTGGCTTGTGCGAGGTAAGTTCTAAGTCTACCTTCGACTCCACAGCAGGGTGTCGTGTTCAAACCCTTACACCCGACCATATTTCTCATATCATTTACTATTTGCTTTCATAATGAATTTTCAATAAATGCACAAAGATAGACAAATTCTGTCTGCTTTTTGGAGAGAACATTATTTTTTAATTACGTCAAATACCTATCCCGATTCCTCCACTTTTGACAGCTACTCTATATTACGAACCAGGTAAAGGGTTACTTATTAAAAATAAACACAACGTAGGGTAAGTACAACCTTCTATTAGACGAGGCCAGGTAAAAGGTACAGGTATGTCGCGTTACATAAAATTGGTTATGGTGACCAAGGATGTTCCGTTACATAAAATGATGCCGGTGACCAGGATATAGAGTCTTAAAAGCTGTTAAATGGGGGAGAGGGAGGAAATTTGCTGTTATTGAGAATAATGTTCATACATAATGTGTATATATGTACAGAATAGAAATATTAAATGTGTATAGTTCACGGGAATCTTCGGGGTTACAAATCATAAAAATATTTGAGAAGTTGACGCCGAAAGAAAGAATAATAATAATAATAATAGTAATAATAATAATAATAATAATAATAATAATAATAATAATAATAATAATAATAATAATAATAATAAATAAATAAATATATCATCACGGCATATTACCCATTGCTGGGTGTGCCAATCTGCTTGTACGCAGCTATCGGTAATGATGATGACATATTCGTACCGTGCGGGCGTTTGCCAGGCGTCACCTCACGGGCACTCATTGCTGGCGTGGAGAGTGCACTACAGGGGTTAATTTTGTGCCATTTAAAATTTGAAATATTTGGCGTCGGTCGGGATCGAACCCGGTTCCCCAGATTCGCGAGCAGACACTCAGGCACGCGGCCACGAGAAATAATAATAATAATAATAATAATAATAATAATAATAATAATAGTAATAATAAAAATAAAATAATACATTACCCATTCCTGGGTGTGCCAATCTGGTTTGTACCCAGATGTCGGTGATGAGTACATATGGGTACCTACGGGTGTTTATCAGGCGTCACCTCACGGGCACTCATTGCTGTCCTGGAGAGTGTACCACCGGGTGTCAAGAATAAATAACAAGAAAATAATAGAAGCAGGGACAGTCAAGGAACAACAAATTACTACAGACATTCGTTCATAAATCAGCGTTCGGGGAAGAATCATGGATGGAAAGTTACACTGATTCCAGTTGGGTAAGAAACCACTTTTTAATAAGGTATTTATAACAGTGATGGATAAATCAGAAGATATTAAAATCACAAATCAATAGAGTCCAAATTTCAGTGCATGTTATGTAGTTTGAAGTAGCACAAGTGCCGTGTATTACAGTGCAGTGCGCGACATAATAAAAATTTATTTCAGCGGTGGAAAATGCAACAAATAGTGCGAGATATACTAATATTGTAATAGTTAATAGTGTGATTTAATCACATGAAGGAACTCAAAGAACGAAGTCTATCGGATCCATCATCATTAAGATGGTAAATTAATCAAAATAGAGAATGTTATATACAATAGAAAAAAAAAACAACTGAAAAAAAATCACATTCCGACATGTCAGAAGTATCAAGTGATCTAGAGAAAAAATACGCAAAACGATGGGGGGAGCCCATGAAATAAAACCACGAAATTATGGACACCATAAAATAATATCAGATGTCAACATCAGGCCAACAATAGAAGAGAAGTTGCCGAAATTTGAATATCGGAGATAATAAACGTAACAACAAATACCGAATCACTTAACTTAGGAAAACACAAAATCTCGAATCTCGAATTGTCTGGGGAAAGACAATTGCCGTACACACGTATCTTCATGTAATATGATACTCAAAGGTACGTCACACCACTATTTAGTTATGTCCACATTCGACTGCAGAATTCTTGAAACAAAGGAAAAAGGTTAAATGGCGATATATGCTTCAAAGGAAACTGGAACATGAATGAAAAAAATTGCCAGAATAGTACTGAAGATTTGTTAGGGATGCGGCAAATAAACTCACCAAAAATATTGTAGATAACCTTACAAGGGTGTGCAGGAAAGGTCGCTTCCTTTAAACCTGGAACAAAACTCTGCTTGCAATACATCGACCTCAAGAAAAGGTCCGATCATCCCTTTTTGAAGAGCTACATAGGCGTAGACAAAAGTTTTTTAGAGGGATCTACTTGTTTATTATTGATGTACTAAAATGCGGATAACATCCATTCATACTTGGTGATCTTACCTGATCTCGAAAAGTGAATTGAAAATGGAACCCAGTCGATCTTAAGCGAAATCACTCTTGTGAACTATCCGTAAATAATTATCAGCGCACCACTGGAAGGGCTTTGACGAAATGATTTAGTGCTCCAGATCATGTTTGACACGAAAACACCAGGTAACAAAACCACCTTTTCGCTCTTAGAACTATCATTCGAATTATAGTTATTATTTATTATATAAATAAAATATATGAAGTACACATTGTTAAATAATTTCAATTGCAATCATCCCAATAAAATGCATGATCCCTCAGATGCTTGCTTTGATGACCGGTTGTCATGAAAACTAACGTAAAATTTAGAATTATAAACAATAACAATGATAATCTAACAAACGTACTAATTATGCATGAGATATTTAATGTAATAGCTCACATGCTTGCTGGCTAAGACGATTAAATATCTGGGGGAGTTTGAGACTGTACTCTCTATTATCATGATTATTATTTATTTGTGTATTTATGCATTTATTTGTTTTTTCATTTATTTATTTATTTATGCACTTACAATAACCAAACAATTATACTGTTAATGTTCTTATTAGGATTCGTTGCAAGTGATATTTGTAGTTAGTATTTAATTGCGATGGCCATTGCATAAAAATATTGTTGCATATGTGTTCTTTGTTTCTCATGCTCAGATTAAGGGTTGGCGCCAGGCAGACGCGCGAGCCGCAGACACTTGACACTGCAACACAGGGCTAGGTAGGGCCATGTGGCATTCCGTACATGATGACAGACTTATGATGTTCTGGAAATTTCCACGAGCCACCCAACCACCCACTCACACCGGAGGCGGGGAGGTGCAATCCTTAACCCCGAAACTCCTAAGATCGGAAGGAGGCAAGAGGGATATTTTGGTTTAAATACGGGGATAAACGCTATATTCGGCAGTCTTGTTCAGGCAAGACTCACAGACCTTGGACCTCTGGCATGGTTGACATGTTGGGTAACCCAAGGCTCTGAATTCATCGAACTTTTACACTTGGCTTGTCCGAGGTGAGTTATAAGTCTACCTTCGACTCTGTTTCCAATACCTTTTCCTACTTTCCGCCCATCCAGTTGCTATGGCTAGCCAGGCACGTTTGGGTACCTCCACCATTTTTCCTCCCATCCAGTTGCTATGGCTAGCCAGGCACGTTTGGGAACCTCCACCACTTTCCGCCCATTCAGCTGCTATGGCTAGCCAGGCTCGTTTGGGCACCTCCACCATTTTTCCTCCCATCCAGTTGCTATGGCTAGCCAGGCACGTTTGGGAACCTCCACTACTTTCCGACCATCCAGTTGCTATGGCTAGCCAAGCACGTTTGGGAACCTCCACTACTTTCCGCCCATCCAGTTGCTATGGCTAGCCAGGCACGTTTGGGCACCTCCACCATTTTTCCTCCCATCCAGTTGCTATGGCTAGCCAGGCACGTTTGGGAACCTCCACTACTTTCCGCCCATCCAGTTGCTATAGCTAGCCAGGCACGTTTGGGCACCTCCACCATTTTTCCTCCCATCCAGTTGCTATGGCTAGCCAGGCACGTTTGGGAACCTCCACTTCTTTCCGCCCATCCAGTTGCTATGGCTAGCCAGGCACGTTTGGGTACCTCCACCATTTTTCCTCCCATCCAGTTGCTATGGCTAGCCAGGCACGTTTGGGAACCTCCACTACTTTTCGCCCATCCAGTTGCTATAACTAGCCAGGCACGTTTGGGCACCTCCACCATTTTTCCTCCCATCCAGTTGCTATGGCTAGCCAGGCACGTTTGGGAACCTCCACTACTTTCCACCCATCCAGTTGCTATGGCTAGCCAGGCACGTTTGGGCACCTCCACCATTTTTCCTCCCATCCAGTTGCTATGGCTAGCCAGGCACGTTTGGGAACCTCCACTAATTTCCGCCCATCCAGTTGCTATGGCTAGCCAGGCACGTTTGGAGAACCTCCATACCATCCTCCCTATTCACCTAATTTGGCTCCCTTTTTCAATTACGATGAACTTATCTTGGACAAGCACTATATTATGATTGATTGTTGTCACAATGGTATAATTAATTTATATCTATATAACCTAGTATTGGTTGTCAATCAAACGTAATTTTGCGGGTCTAGCTGCTTGCAGTCACCCAAGCTCAAGATGTGTGCCGTATCAGCACCGAACGCTGGCAAGTCCACGTTCACTTGAGTATCACTTCACAAATCACACCCCGACGGGTACGACACAGGTACTTGTCGGGATAGACAGTATGGCGACACAGTCGCATATTGCAGACGCTTCGGCTATGCCGGGTGGCCTGTACAAATGGTGAGGCCGGTCCAGCGGCGAACTAGGACTGTGTTGCTAACTCCACGCTTTCCATACAAAAAGCAGGCCGGCGGCGACGCCGAGCGTCATGGCAGTTCGGATGAAACTCCGAACTTACCAAACTTACACACTCACCTTCACTTACACAATTACGTTTATAATTAACTACCAATATACAGGTCGAATTAAAGTATTATTTCAATGTTGTTAATATTAAATTGTTGGGACAACCTTTATGTGTTACTATGTTTAATTTGTTATAAACTATTTGTTTAAATTGTGTCTCGATGTCTCTCTGTACGAGGTTTTTGCTGTGGTTTCCCTCGCACGTAAGGCGAATGCCAGAGATCGGACCTTTCCACAGCAGGGTGTCGTGTTCAAACCCTTACACCCGACCAAATTTCTCATATCATTTACTATTTGCTTTCATAATGAATTTTCAATAAATGCACAAAGATAGACAAATTCTGTCTGCTTTTTGGAGAGAACATTATTCTTTAATTACGTCAAATACCTATCCCGATTCCTCCACTTTCGACAGCTACTCTATATTACGAACCAGGTAAAGGGTTACTTATTAAAAATAAACACAACGTAGGGTCAGTACAACCTTCTATTAGACGAGGCCAGGTAAAAGGTACAGGTATGTCGCGTTACATAAAATTGGTTATGGTGACCAAGGATGTTCCGTTACAATATCAATTAACTGCAGTAATAAATGGAAATTTATTTTTAAGTCACAAAGTATCACCACCAAACTGGACCACTAAAATGTTTTTCAGAAGAAATTACTGTTACAATTATATAACTGGACTCATAATCTGTTGCAGAGAGCTTCCAATTAAATAATAGAGGCAATGGTTTTAAATAACTTTATTTATAATGAAAATGAGGAACAATACAAGACACTGACAGCTTGGCTATATTATTTATTTATTGATATATATTTAACAGTAAAAACAAATTAATCATGCCAACCCAGATTCCAGAGCGCTATCTTCAACAAGATATAGCAACAAAAGGAAGTATAAGACACGAAAGATCACGTGACCTGTCTTATGTTTTGTTCCTTCTCACTTCAGTCTCCTATCTTCAGCATTGTCCCATGCTAACTTCAGGCTGTACTTCACAACGCAATGCGCATGCATTAGTTTGAATAGCTGTCATATTTTTCTAGCGGTGAATTTTAAGAATGAGTTTCCGCAAGCGTGGAATTTGTTGACATTCTGGTATTTAGCGGTTCTTGTGCATATAGCGATTGATTGTATTATTGTTATTCCTTTCATTGTTATTTTCTGTTGTTTGTGACGGTTGTCATTCTTTTTCAAACGATGCCAGTACGTTGTTGGGTGCAACAGTTTGTCCTCGGACAATAATAAAAAAAAACTGTTTAATATCTCATCAAGCACCGATTATCGAGGTAAGATTTTAAATCTAATCATATTTGAACATGAGTAACAAGTGATAATTTTTATAGGTCGGTTAGATGTGATAAACAAGAGAGACGTCGTCAGTGGCTCCTGGCAGTTTATATTTATGAGAATATCCCTTGCTGTGGCATATTGTCGATAACCTAGATTTGATAGAAGATCGGTCATGAAGCCCTAAATTGATAAATTGTCAATTACTGTTGTTGGTAATATTTGCTTTTCCTTTTCATTTCAGGAAGCAAGAGTGAAGACGAAGAGCATCCTGGTAGTAATACTTATGAACATACATTGTTATCTTCCATTATATTATGTTATTGAAGAATTCAGTAAAACCTATCTGATTCCTATCGTCTTAGTTTTATTCTCATTTGATATCTTGCTAGAAATGTGACAGCTATTCCAACTGACGCATGCGCACTGCATTATAAAGTACAGTCTGAAGTTAGCATGGAACAAAACTGAATATCGAGTCTGAAGTGAGAAAGGACAAACATATGCTAGGTCACGTGATTTTCCGTGGCCTATAAATATGCATCTAAATATGTACTATATTCATATCAAGTTCCAAAATTTGTACCTACCAGAGTTATTAATAAAAATGTGTCTGGTGAGGTGCACTTATAAAAGGCAGTAACTCTGTAACAAAAAAAAAATACAATGACACCGCCAATATATGGTTTTATTTTGGCATACTCTTTATGAATTAGCCTGTATACCGCGTAGTCGAATGTTTTCTATTTCTACCAAAGTACGTGTTGTAATTGAATTAGCGGCGCTCGTAGGCCGAAACTATTCTCCTGACAAAAAATTAATAAGACATGAATTATTGGAATTTTTTTAGGACTTTGTAGGTACATAACTATTTTTCTCGGAAAATTAACCGTTGAGAACATATTTTCGAAAATCGATTTTTGGTGTCTTTTTACCCAAAATGGCGCAATTTCCCATTTCGGTAAAAGGTTATAAAGCAGAAATTCGGTTGGTGTATCTCAAAATCTATAAGACATCCAATGTTTAAAACTTCTGCTAAACTTTCTAGCTAAAACTACCAAATGACTGGACTATAAGAATAGTAAAGAAGAACGGGTAGGTGTACAGTCTCTGTACATAGTTTAATATAGGTAGTGAATTGTAAGATTAACCGACTTACCTGTAAGGAAGGTTGATCGTAATTTTCCGAGCTTGTCCTTTGATATAATTACTATGTGGTGTCGCGTTATGTCATACCTGTCGGTACATTTGAAAGTATATAATCAAAAAAACACTCGACGTAACACCTCATTACAGCTCGTTTAGCTACTCATTTCGTTATTTGTGATACGCATTTCGCACTTGGGTTCTTTGGGTGAGGTAGGGGTGTAGTAATTATGTCGGAGGACAAGCTCGGAAAATTACGATCAACCTTCCTTACAGGTAAGTCGGTTAATCTTACAATTTTTCTTCGGTTGTCCTCCGATATAATTACTATGTAGATGTTTAAAGAGATAGGTGCGAAATCGTGTTGAATCTTATTGTATTTAAAATAGTTTTCGTACATTATGATATACATAACCCATACAAGCACTAACCCGGTTTGCAATAGCTTATACATAACAATAGCCCCTTATAAATCCCAAAAATGTAAACTATTTCTCTATATTTATTTGCAAAAGTTGACTATTAGGTAATTAGAGGTTTATTATAAAAGTTGATTGAATATTGAGAATTCGGTGTTCAACATGTCGTGTCTATATTAACACCTGTTCTATTTGCTACATAGATGGAAGCGTGCCTTATACTGTAGCCTGGAAAAAATATTAGTAACTATACGGCTCTTTTTTAATACTAGCTTTATTCATCTACTAATAGTTTGAGAACATACTGGATGATTCGGATTTTGGTATATTATAATTAAATATCTTTGGTCATATGAACGATATTCAGATGCGATAAGAATGTAGAGAATTATTGTTGACGCAGTGTAAAATTCTGGTTTTTCGCGGAAAAAAGGAAAAACAAGTAAAGATTGTTGTCTAATAGGACCTGTTGTCTTTATTCGTTCACTATTTTCTATTTTATCTTGTATTCTTGTAGTAAGAATTACCTTTATTGATGATAATCTCAACCTTATGTGCGCTGCTGAGTGCCATTACGGTAACTATTTTGATAGTGGTCCTTGTAAGGGAAAATATGTTTCAGAGTTCGAACTCGATTCTATGTAACTTCATATTTTTGATTTGTTAATCTTGTAATGTAAATATCTCTAATTTGTCTTTTAATTACAACGTCGCATTTTACCGATAGTATTAGATTGAGAGCTGCTCGATAAGAAATTCCTGTGTACTAGGAACCCTCTGCATGGACGGAGATTAATTGTAAAGGTATCTACTGAGAAGAAAGACTGGAGTGCGTAATTTTTACATTTTGTGTTAATCAATCTGGCATATATGTCAATTTGCAGTTTCCCGAATTTTGTAACTATACAATATGTCCATGATAATTATTCTAACATGGGAAACTCAAGAAAAATAAGAGATACGAAGCATGTTAAATTAGATAAAAGTTGCCCCTTTAGAAAACCACGGTAATGGTGTTTTATTATTTGCGAAAAAAGGCAAAGGTCACTAAATATGGGCGAAAATGAAAATTTTGCTGTTTTTTTATTTTGCAAATACTTCTAAGTGTTAAATAATTCAGGATTTTTAATTTGCACATCTTTAGGGAACTTTTTATATTTTTTCGATTGGCGAAGCTCAGGTTTTCTTTATACTGTATATTTTTCAGTTATGATGCGAAAGTTTTTATATGGACGCCACATTGAAAAGTTACATCAGTTTCTTGTTTTTCAACGATGTATAACATGTCTCTGTTCATTTGTTTTAAACTTCAAAAATACAATAATTACTAAGTTTATGGATTAAAAACAATGGTTGTGGCAATGTGATAGGAAGCTGCTAAAAAAATCCAGACAATTTATGCAATAACTTCGTTCCTACATGTTGCATTACCCGTGTGCTAAGTTAAATTCATGACTGGGAGCTCCCCAGCCAGAAGTTGAGGCACTAGAAAAACATTTCAAGTTTAAGCCTTTTTTATGTGATACATAGTAAGTGAAAAATGACTGCATCACCAATTATGATGATTTTTTCGGTAGTTCGAAATGGTCATTTTTCTGTTAAGTTTTGCTAATAGTTATGTGAAGCTAAGAGAAATTTTCCTTTTTCCGAATCCCAGAAACTTTAGTTCTTGCGTTGGATTGAAGTTACATAATTCTCCGTTAAAAAAGAAGTACAGTGATTCAAGGAGTTTTACTGTTGATACACATTGATACTAAATTCTAGTTTTGTTTTTTCTCATTATTAGTATGTATGATATATGTTTTTACCTAAATGGTAAACAATTAATTTCATATCTCTGGTATTTGAAACTAAATCTAAGGTATTTTCTAAAGATTTCTATTAATAGTAAAAACAAGCGTGTTTGAAAACTATATTTGCTAGCTAACAATAATCAGTAGTAGTTTAGATACTATTTTAGAATCCTCTTATTTTAAAAAAGGATGTAATATGAACATTTTAGTTCTACTAAATTTTAAATGAAGCTAAATTTTCCATTTTTTGCTAAAAGTAACTTCATATGAACTCATTTGGTGTACCTAGTACTTAGATGTAGTATCTATAAAGAGAAAGTCAGAAACAGCCTATTCATGTTTTAATTTGACTGTTTCCAATTACTGTTTTGGTATAGAATTTTGAAAGGTATATTTTTGAAAGGTATAGCGAATCCGTTTACCCAGATTAGAACAACTTGCGTAAGAGCCTGCCACTTACACCATTACACCAGTAATTAGGTAGGGAACAAACATAGTTTCTCATGTATCTTTTGTCCTTTTATTGCCCTGTATTTAACGCCTCTCTTTTAGCCTGGTGGAGTTCCGATGCCGCTGTTAGTTTATACGGTTTTAAATGAAGGAGTGTTCGTTTTTACGTTTTCATAAAGATTTTTGTTGAAGAAATAAAATAATCATCCATACCTGTGGTCTTTCACTATTTTACTGCACTCTGTATTTTGGTCAGATGAGAAAATGTATTTTCTGCAAAGCGAGATTGCATTATGCACAATTGCGGCATTATCCATAAACTGAGAAGCGTCTGCCAATTTTGGCAAAGAATCTACTACACCAATAGAGTTAGATCATTTGTTAGCATGTTACTCATTAAGATAACCAAAGCTAAAAAGGCTCTGAGTAATCTATACACGTAAGGAAAATGTCTTGTTTGACCAATGTTTCCGGTATGCACGCTTGGATTTCACCAATTAATTTAGGTGGGTGCAGGGTTAATAATTGGCTACCAACGGGTACTTGTCAGCCATATCTTCCTTTAAATTTTTGTTAATTCTTACAACAAATTCATCTTGTATGTTTACGTTTTGGCCTTTGTTAATCGGTAGGATTTTTTTCCCGAGAAAGAAGTAAATCTCTGCTTAAGACTTTAGAAAAAACTTGTCTCCAGAACCATGTACCTGGGTAAATTCTCGTTACCGCACACCGGACAACCATGTGTTATCTCCTTGTGTTGAAACTATATGAGTAAAATATAAGGTTCATAAGTCACGTGACAAACTACTTGAATCAAGGAAGGTTTGATGTTTACATAACAAATGTAACACTAAACGTATGTAACATTGTTACCAATAGGAATAAGCCAAAAATAAACCTGGACTATGGAAGGGTAGTAAAAAGTACTTACCTTAATTACTAAAAAATAAACACATGTTTATCAGGAACGTAGCGATAAGTCACTTGACTATCTGGTTCAGATTAGTGTAATTATATGCAATAATGAACACATATCCATCAGATCTAAGGGGGTAAGTCGCCTGAATTCCAGATTGAAATGTTACAGGGCAGAAAAAAGGATGAACACGCGTTCATCGGATCTATGAGGGTAAGTCACATGACTACCAGATCTTTGCCATAACAAAGTATCTACTACTTACTAGGACTTCAAAATCAGTTTTCTTTTCATTATATTTAATTCCTCCTCCAACGCAGCATAGCGACAGCCTGAAGGTGAAGAGTGTCTTCTTTTTCACAAATTCATTATCACTACACTTTATTTAAAACACAATACACAACCACTTGTTGATCGTCCGTACCCGTCAGGTACAAATAACGGAATGAGTAACTAAACGAGCTGTAATGAGGTGTTACGTCGGGTGATTTTTTGATTATATACTTTCAAATGTACCGACAGGTATGACATAACGCGACACTACATGGTAATTATATCGAAGGACAAGCGAAGGAAAATTGATTTTACTCGACTCTTGCATCATATGATTTCATTTGCCCAGCATGATTCACTCTTCAAATCAACTTATGTGTCAAAGTTACTATACATGCGACGCGTTACTCTTGAACTATAAACGTTCGAAGCAAGCATAGTGCATAGTAGCAGTTGTCCTTTAAATGAATATAAACATGGCAGATCATTCACGGCGTCATGAACTAAACATGAAGAACGAGGTTTAATTCAAGTTACCATAACGAATCTCATTTAAATAAAAATCATGGAATAGTTGTAGAAGATCGCCGAGTGAAAATACGCGGGACTGATTAGATTGTAGACATCTCAACAGAACTAATGCAAAATACCCGCGAAAATACCATAAATGCATAGGAAAAGCATTTCACTGCAGTAATAAGCTATATTTAATCGCAATCCGTAATATTTTTTTGTGCCGATTCGCGAAAGCAGTGAACAGCAAGTGGTGAAAGTGAAAAAGATCGTTTTGTCGATTGGGAAGATGATGGCCACTGTTTTTTGGGATTCCCTGGGAATCGTCCTGGAAGACTACTTGAAGAAGGTAAAAACAATAACAGAAACTTATTATGCAACATTATTGGACCGTTTGGAAGAGTAGCTAAAAAACGGACAAGTTTGGCGAAGAAAAATATAACGCACCCTTCTATAAATCCATCATAGCAAGGACCAAATTGATTCATCCATATTATTCTGCGGATTTGCCTCCTTGCGACTTTTTACTATTCCCAAATTTGAAAATGTGATTCATTGTTCAATGAGATGAAATTTTCTTCGAATGAGAATGAGGGATGAGGGTGAGATAATTGCGGATTTTCTATTTTTCCGACGAGAAGAAAAAATTGGAAAATCGCTGAACGAAGTGTTCTATGTCTCTTAATGGAGACTATGTCGAGAAATAAAATAGATTTTTCCCAAAAAAAGTTTTATCTTGTTTTATTTTACAATACTTATCAAAGCACCATTGTATAAAAATGAAGATGGTGAATCCTTCTTGATTTTAATGAGTAACTGCAAATAAATAAGAACTATCCACAGTTTGCAATTATTGTTCGCGGGGTATATTGCAGATCGGCAACAACTTCGTCGAAGAGTTGTGAAAACCATGTCATACAAATTAAATTGTTTTTATTTATTCGCCATTTTTGCAGTTTGACAATGTTACTACTAGGAATTAATGAAATACAGATACATGATAAGCTGGTAATATCTAAATCAATAAACTATTAAACGAAAACTGCATTACGTAGTTTCAAAATAGCCTTGTCCCGTCAGCGCACAAATAAATGAAAACAGACAAACTTTACGTTACTTACGCAAATAATCCACCTGACAACTTTATCTTCAATCTTACAGATATGCACCAAACCGTGATCAGCCAAATCAAAGTCACTTGTGTACGCCACCCCACCTAAGTTTACACAGCTAAAATTAGAAAATGACGATTGATAATATATATATATATATATATATATATATATATATATATATATATATATATATATATATATATATATATATATATATATATATATATATATATATATATATAGATGTCTTCTGGATACGTCAGGTTTAGATTAAGTTAAAGTAGGTTCAATTAGGTTAAACTAACTTTACTTCATAATATATCATACATCTAATTTAAATCAATTAAATTAGGTATTACATACGATACCACAAATTTAAATGAGTCGCTGTGATACACATAATCCTGAAAGGGTTCAATAAATTTGGTGTTTGTCAGTGGCATGGAATTACATAAGGTAATTGTTAACAGCACAACACGGACATTGTTCACATATCAGTTACAGTTCAGTTCTATTTCTCTTTTTTGTACTTGTATTCGTTAACAGTTAACAAACTGTATAATTAACTTTATGCACAATTTGCGTCCTTCTTTAATGAGTTACTTTGCGTAGCCTCAAGTATTTATAATAAAAAATGTAACGTAACCTAACTTTAACGTAACCATAACTTAAGATATGGAACCCCTGCGTACTAGATATGAAGCGAAAATTCAAATAAATTGTTCTTGTACTAGAACTAATATTTTAAAAAAATCTGATGTTGCCAGCACATAACCTCCCGTCAATTCCATGTTTAAAATAGCAATGAGCTATCACTTCCAATTGATCGTTTGTAAACAAAATCTAATTTTTGGTTCCAATAAATAGAAAAGTCTGTAATACAAAATTTTGGATTATATTTTATTATGTTTTTCCGCGAAATCTGTTAAGAACTCCAAATTAAGTACTACTTCCGGTTTATCATATAAGTATAGTCAAAATCTAATGTTTCAAATTATACACGAGTTTTAAATACCAAATTTGATAAGTTTTGAATAATGTTTTAATATATTGGCTGCGTGCCTGAGTGTCTGGTCGCGAATCTGGGGAACCGGGTTCGATCCCGATCGACGCAAAATATTTCGAATTTTAAATGGCACTAAATTGATCCCTTTGGTGCACTTTCCACGCCAGTAATGAGTGCTCGTGAGGTGACGCCTGGTAAATGCCCGCACGGTACAAATATGTCATCATCATTACCGATATCTGCGTACAAAGCAGATTGGCACACCCAACAATGGGTAAATGCCGTGATGATATATTTATTTTATTTATGTTATATATTTTTGTTCAAGAAAATCTGTTTATAGCTTTCTGTAAAGCTCTACTTCCGATTTATCAATATTAGAAAAAAATATGTCGTTTTCATTAATATAAAAGTCTTAAATACCAAATTTGAAAAGTTTTGGACTATATCAATATATATTTTTCACGAAAAACTGTGCAGAGCTTCAAGTAAAGTATCACTTCCGGTTTATCAATTTTAGAAAAATTCTAATGTGTCGTTCTCATTAATCTAAAAGTCTTAAACACTAAATTTAAAAAGATATACAGGGTGAGTCTGGGAAGACGCCCCCCCCTTTAACTTTTTTATTATAAGTAATATAGAAAAACGGCTCATATAAAAGTTTTATTATTTTACATATACTATTTGATGGCAGATGTAGATATTATTTATAAAGTCAGGTTTACAAGATACGACTATCAACTTTTATTTTTCAAATAGCAACCTATAATTATTTTAATAAAATAGAAACCGCCATTTTTTTCTCTTTTCAACTATTGAAAAATTTCGAGGAAAATGAATTAAATATTGTTTATTTTCACATAGCCACTTATAATATTTGTTTAAAAATTATTTCTAATATTTCTAAATTATCTCACTTTTCTCGAAATATTTCAAATACATTAATAATTTAGAGAAAAATGCCGATTTTAATTTTATTAAAATAATTATAGGTTGCTATTTGAAAAATAAAAGTTGATAGTCGTATCTTGTAAACCTGACTTTATAAATAATATTTACATCTGCCATCAAATAGTATATGTAAAACAATAAAACTTTTATATGAGCCATTTTTTTCTATTACTTATAATAAAAAAGTTAAAGGGGGGGGGGGCGTCTTCCCAGACACCCTGCATTTTTCACGAAAATCTGTTCAGAGCTTAATGCAAAGTATCACTTCCGGTTTATTAATTTTTTCTAAAATCTAATATGTTATTCCCCTTAATATGCAAGTCTTATATACTAAAACTGAACACTTTTAGATAATATTTAAAATATTTTTTTTATTAAAAACTGTTATGGGCTTCAAGTAAAGTATCACTTTCGGTTGTCCAATTTTACCTAAAATCTAATAAACTCTTTATATGAATGTAGGAAGCTTAAATACGGAAAATAGACATTTTGTTTCTTGTAAGAGTTATCGTGGAGGAAAAAATCGTCACACACACACACACACACACACACACACACACATATACACACACACACACACACACACACACACACAAACACAGTAAAAATAGTAAAAACGTGTTGTAGGGGCTCTAATTCGTGCTTATTTACTAAAAACTCGCCATTGAATTTTTGGTCCGATAACATTACCTCATGTACCTACGGTATGACAGGAGGAAAAAATTCAACATTAGACGAACATACATCTGATATGTCCCTGCATTTAGTATAGGAACAATTTATTTGAATTTTCGCTTCATATCTAGTACGCAGGGGTCCCATACCTTTTAACGTAATATGTGAATGAAATATTTATCAGTCCCCGTTTTAGAAGCATGTGCCAGTGCCAGGATTGCGGCCGGTTAGTGTGTGTGTGTGTGTGTGTGTGTGTGTGTGTGAGAGAGAGAGAGAGAGAGTACGCGTGCGTGTGTGTATGTGTGTACGTGTGTATGTGTGAGTATGTGTGTATGTGTGTGTACGTGTTTGTACGTGTGTGTACGAGTGTGTACGTATGTGTATGTGTGTGTATGTGTGTGTATGTGTGTGTGTATGTGTGTGCATGTGTGTGTATGTGTGTGTATGTGTGTGTATGAGTGTGTATGTGTGTGTTTGTGTGTGTATGTGTATGTATGTGTGTGTATGTGTGTATGTGTGTGTATGTGTGTGTATGTGTGTATGTGTGTGTATGTGTGTGTATGTGTTTGTACGTGTGTGTACGTGTGTGTACGTGTGTGTACGTGTGTGTATGTGTGTGTGTATGTATGTGTATGTGTGTGTATGTGTGTGTATGTGTGTGTATGTGTGTGTATGTGTGTGTATGTGTGTGTATGTGTGTGTATGTGTGTTTATGTGTGTGTATGTGTGTGTATGTGTGTGTGTATGTATGTGTGTGTATGTGTGTGTATGTGTGTGTGCGTGTGTGTGCGTGCGCGTGTGCGTGTGTGTGTGTTCCTTCACGATAACTCTTATATCAAACATCCAAGTATTTCCATTTTCCGTGTTTAAGATTTTTACATTCATGTTAAAAGTTGATTAGAGTTTGGGTGAAATTGGACAACAGACAGTAGTAGTTTTACTTGAAGCCCAAAACAGTTTTTAATAAAAAACTTTATTAAAATATAATTTAAAACTTTTTAATTTTAGTATTTAAGACTTTTATATCAAGAGGAATAACATATTATATTTTGGCTAAAATTGATTAACCGGAAGTGATACTTTACTTGAAGCCCTGAAAAGATTAACATGAATGTAGAAATCTTAAACACGGAAAATGGAAATATTTGGAGGTTTGATATAAGAGTTACATTTTAGGAACACACACACACACACACACACACACACACACACACACACACACACACACACACACGACATACACACCCACACCGACGCACACGCACACATACACACACAACACACACGCACGCGCGCTCTTGCACACACACACACTAACCGGCCGCAATACTGGCACTGGTACATGCTTCTGAAACGGGGACTGATAAATATTTCATTTACACATTACGTTAAGAGGTATGGGACCCCTGCGTACTAGATATGAAGCGAAAAATCGAATAAAGTGTTCCTATACTAAATGCAGGTTCATATCAGATATATGTTCATCTAATGTTGAATTTTTACCCCCCCCCCCTCATACCGTAGGTAAGGGAGGTAATGTTATCGGACTAAAAATTCAATGGTGGGTTTTCAGTAAATTAGGGTCCCCACAGCATGTTTTTACTATTTTTACGATGATGTCTGTGTGTGTTGGTGTGTGTGTGTGTGGGTGGGTGTGGGTGTGGGTGTGGATGTGTGTGTGTGTGTGTGTGTGTGTTGCTTTTTTCCTCCACGATAACTCTTACAATAAACTTGTGAAAAATATATTGATATAATCCAAAACTTTTGAATTTTAGTACTTAAGGCTTTTATAACAAGGAGAATAACATAAGATTTTGGTTAAAATCGATAAACCGAAAGGGATACTTTATTTGAAGCTCTAAACAGATTTTTGTTAAAAATATATTGATATATTCCAAAACTTTTCAAATTTAGTATTTAAGACTTTAATATGAAAAAGAACAATATATTATATTTTTTTTGGCTAAAATTAATAAAGCGAAGTAATAATTTACTTGAAGCTCTAAACATATTTTCGTCAAATATATATTATGATATAATCCGAAAATTTTCAAATTTGGTATTTAAGACTTCTATATTAATATAATATTAATAATAATAATAATAATAATAATAATAATAATAATAATAATAATAATAATGATAATAATAATAATAATAATAATAATAATAAAAATAATAATAATAATAGTAATAATAATAATAATGCCCACTTACAAATAATTTGCAAAAATCCGAAATTAGAAAAATTACTAAGTATGAAAATCTTTCCATAGAATTAAAAGCTCAATAATGCTCACGTTGTGCCTATCATTATATCTGTAACAGGAGTAATAACAGCTATACTGCAAACTTGCCGCATTGTGCGTAACTTTTAAATGCTCAATGGATCAGGATGAATTTCTTCTCCAGAAAAGCCATGGTGGACCGAAAAGATATAAATTGTATTAAACTATTGTATCTGTATCGAGAAAATAAATATAATAATTTATTTTGTTAAGCGAAATAACTCTGTACAAAAGTATTAGTAACAAATTATTATACACAAGTATTACAAATTTAAGATAAAAGAAGGTAATCTCAATGAATATTTTACAAATTTATAAATTTCGAATATCTTCTCCCTGGGCAATTCTTCTAGTAATTGCCTTGTGTCTCTGTTTGGGATTGGTGGGACTCTGCAGATGTACTTCTCTATGAACTTTGTTCTGAAAGAGGAATATAAAGACCATTAAAACAGGAAATGATGGAGATTATTAAGTTCATAGGTATTACAAATGTCACAAATATCTGTGCTGTCAAATACATGGTGAGTTCCTTCAAAATTTAAATGCAGTAGGTTTGCTGTATGAAGTTGGGCTGAGATTGTAAGGATGTTGTAGGGGATGTTGTCGTTAAGGTAGTATAGTGAGAAATTCAAATATTTGTAATCGGGGTTGTATGTGGAATTTTGTATGCGCTGGGAATCTATTCCATGAAGTTCTCCAGAATACGCTGTTAAAATATTAACAGTTTCATTCTTAGTCATTATGCAACTCTGCCTATCCCATACTTATTTATGTGAAGCTATGGATAAGGTTTGTCCAAGTTTACTTGCCCAATTATATTTATTTTGGTCTCTCGCAGGAATTAATGTATCTTCTTTGAGTTGCAGAAGTTTATTATAGCAGATTTTGGGATATCTGTTTTCCGGCATCAACAAAAGTTTGTGCCACCAGTTCAGAATATTGTAAAGTACAAGAACTTCTAGCTTTAGTTGTCCGGTTTCCCTTCTCATTATATAGGTTTGTGTGTTTTTTTGTAGTCTGAAGATGTTTATAAAGAACTATACCTGGCCTTTTTCTGCGGTTTCTTATTGTGAGAAACCCCAAATTTCTGCAAAAGAGAAGGAATTAATACTGTGTTATACAGTTTTATGTACGTTTCCCAGGAGTATGTCATTGCCTTTGACATAATATTTTTTATGTTTCCTTTTGATAAGTTGTTCCTCATATTATCGTTAAATGAACCTGAAGTTTTAAATATTACTCCTAGATAATTATATGATGTCGCAAATTTTATTTCTTGTTCTTGACATAATATATATTTTCTGCTACGTTTGGGTGGCCTTCCTCTACAGAAATGTAGGATTTTTGATTTATCGGAATTAATATTTATTTAAATTTGATTACAAAACTCGCTAAGTGCTGTTAATTTGCGCTGTAAATCAACTGGTGAATTTGCGAAAAAACTCTGTCGTCAGCATATTGTAAACTAAGTATGTCAGTAGTTTGATTTATACATTATTATTTAATTTGAAAGATTTTGACTATACTTATATAATAAACCGGAAGTGGTACTTAATTTGGAGCTCTTAACAGATTTTATAGGAAAAACATAATAAAATATGTCCCAAAATTTCGTATTACAGACTTTTCTATTTATTGGAACAACAAATTAGATTTTGTTTACAAACAGTCAAACGGAAATGATACTTTACTTAAAGCTCATTGCTATTTTAAACATGGAATTGACGGGAGATCATGTTTTGGCCACAACAGATTTTTTAAAAAATAAATAAATAAAGACATATCTTGCAGCCTATACTCTTCACTAGTTACCATGGAAATAGTTAAGATATGACTAATTGACAGATGTCAGGGCCAAATATAATTTACATAATATAATCGTTAATAATTTTACTCGAAATATAAATATAATCTTTTGCAAAGAATTTCCTGTATGGAATTCATATAAAATTAATAGAATTGATGCAAGGTAATGTGATAGCCACATCAGATTTTTTTGTTTTAATTCCATGGCAATACCAATAAATTTTAATTTTCAATATTTTCATGTCCAATATCCGGATTTACAAAATATACGAAATGAGTTTTGCATACTGGTTTATATGCAGAATTTTATGCTCTATACAGAACCGAACTGAGGATCAAAACAGTCCGAGCGATTTGAAGAAAACCGGCTCAATGTGGAATTTTATGGTTGCCATCTAATTCTGAAGTAAAGTTCTTAGGAAAATATAACTAGCTCGAAGAAAGAGATAGCTCAGCAGAGTATTACTATGATATCATAGATCGAATTTAAAGCAATATTGACCATATTTAGACCGTGTAGAATTTGGTGTTTCGGTATTATTATTTTTGTTAGAAAATGTTTACCTATATGAACATGTTGACACTGACAGTAGTGACAAATAGTAGGCTGCTATGGAAGTAAAAGCAGAAGGGCCGTTTTCACAATAAAATGTATCTTCAGTTTAATACTTTAAATTAAAATTAAAGTTATGTTCGTTCTCATAATATACATTTAACACTTTAGCAAGCAGGTTAGCATTACTTCTAATTAAAGATATAATTTTAAAGTACTTTCAAATGAAGATTTAAAGTGAGCCTGATTATGAAAACGACCCTAAATCTGGAAAAGAAAAAGTAATAGTAGGTTGTCGTGTTTTCAAAATTAGTTGGAACAAGTTGGAGAATAATCTATCAAAAGAAAAATATTTGGTAATAGTAATTTACGTAGAGGCTCGAAAGGAAAGGTTTACGTCTGCGGACGAAATTAGAAGCCCGACGCGTAGCAGAGGATATTTATGCCTCCAAGGGTGTAAACTTCTTTTAGCCTGAGGCATGTACAACGTTTTATGCACTCTCGCAATCAAATGAAATATTTTTAAATTATTCTTTAAATACATTTATAACTTATTGCTATGTAATAGTATTTTACATTACAGGCCAGATAAAACGGCTTTTACTGCTAATAGTAAAATAGTTACGTGGTGTGTATTGCACAATATTTTATTTGCTACTCACTTGTAAATCAAATTAAAAATTATAACCTAAAATTTATTTTTAATGCGTATGACAATAACAAAACACAATTTTCACGTGTCAACAACTTTACTAACGTGGTAACTAACTAGTAAAATTTTAACAAATAAGCAACCAATTTTGCGAGTTAGTAACTAGTAAAGATTAATTTTCAAAAGTAGCAGTCGGTATCAATCATAAATGAAGTTTATAAGTAAGTAACAAATAAAAATCTTACGTGGCCATGATACAAAACAGAAAGGCGATGCTTTGCATTGCTATTTGCTTATATAAGATTTTTTTTTAAATGTCAAGCTAGGAGGCAATTTCGGAACAAATTTCTCAGGCATTTCTAATAAAGTTAGGGAAAAAAAATAGTGGAAAAGCATTCTTGGTAAAATGATTTTATTCAACTGTCATTTATTTAACAATTCCGACGTCCTTATAAAGGCTAGTGAAGCTTTAGCGAAACTGATCTTATTTTTAAAAAATAAGAGTGTTGAATATATGTTGTATTTTTTACGCTGGGTTTTTGCTCTAATTTACCGCCCACAGGGTGTAATCTTTCATTTTCCGCCATGATAACTAATATACAAACCAGGGGTCGCAAACTTAAATGTAGCAAAAGGCCAATTAAATGTTAGATGGATAAGTAACGTGGGCCAGTGTGTCTAGTTTCTAGTATCTAGTCATAAGTGAAATTTTTGAAAAATATATCGTTAATGCTGCGGGCTGAGCCGTTTACAGATCTTTGGCGGGCCGAATACGGCCTGGAGGCCGCCAGTTTGCGACCCCTGATATAAACAAACAATTTTAATGCAGTTGCGTAAAATTAATTATAAATTCTATCAATATTTCATCAAATTAAAAATAAGTATAAAAGACCAATTGTAAGGATTTGAGTAAAAACTGTCGCAAACTGGCGGCCTCTGGGCCGTATACGGCCCGCCAGAAATCTGCAAACGGTCCAGTCCGCAGCCTTAACGATATAATTTTCAAAAATTTCACTTATGACTAGAGACTAGACTAGATGATTTTAAGGAATATAATTTTATAAATACGTATGATCGGCTAGGTATACACTCTGAAAGTGATGACGTCAAAATCGAGCGTAAATACGGAAAATATATATTTTTGAAGCTTGATGTAAGAGTTATCGTAGACGAAAAATCGTCACACACACGCGCACACACACACATACACGCACCATTGTAAAAATAGTAAAAACGTGTTGTGGGCACCCTAATTCGTGCTTATTCACTGGAAACTCACCATCGAAGTTTTGGAACGATAATATTACCTCTCTTACCTACGATGTGGCGCTATGTAAAAAATATGTATATTTAATAAATGAAACGTAAAAATTATAAAGCACAAAATATGTTCAAAGAATTTTTGAGTTAAACAATATATAATCTATTGTACAAACTTGTACTTATTACGAGTAATTATTTGTTTTTTTTTTAATGTCTGACATTCATATACTAGACTATTTTTCTTATCTTCGATGTTATTACATCGTTTGCTATAAATGTTACATTTTAAGTGGATCCATAAAAAATGTGACATGACATAAATTTAAATTCGGCGATCTTGCTGGCGGCCCTCCTTGTCTTATCCAAATTTCTGGAAATGCAAGATTGAGATATTCAACATCCCGTTTTGTGTTACGTGCTGGATGCTAGAACCACTTATTTGAAATATTTGTGTGAATAATCTTTGGTCTAACAGAGTTAATGAATAAATCTAAGTAAGTTTGCGAATTTATGCTGCAATTCTGAACAAATCTGTAAGCCTTATAGATCTGTAAATCTGTAAAAGACTGACAAAAACGCATCTATTTTTATTGAATAATATAAAATTATACATAAGAGTGTCAGCTTTCGTTGCGATTTTGTTCATTATTTACAGATCTATAGATCCGAGAGACTTACAGATTTGTTCAGAATTGCAGTATTAATCAGTTGACAAAAAAAGACCAATATTATTTTTCACCTAAAACCTTTACCTACACATTTACAGTCTGACAATGTTGTGTTTTAGATTCAATAATACATATTATGTGGATTGTTCTGTAACCAGTGTTGAAAATTGTGTCCGTTTATTTTCTCCATCATTAGTTTGCAGAATGGAATGATGCAAGCCGTTTCAAATCCGCTGCAAATATTTCTTAATGCCTAGGTTTGAAATTTGAATAAAATTTATATGTTTCTTTAGAATTCTATAAACTGCGTAGTAAACCATATTTAGTTCTTTTGCAATTTCCGTTACACTTTTGTGTATGTTCTATACTTAGCTAGTAGCTAGTATATTTTCTTCATTTTTATGTGAACTATCAAGACCTGCTAGTTTTTCAACAATTAAATGTTCCACTCTTCTCTAATTTTGCAATTACTGGGAATTTTATGGTGCTGCCAAATAACGTTAATTAGATCATGAATTTTTCAGATACTTTCAACTTTCCATTATTCTTCTTGAGAATAATAATCCACTTTTAATAAAATTAGAATAATGCCAAATTCAAAAACATAAGTTTTACGATATTATTCTTAATAATTTTATTATCATAAACTTTATTATAATTATTTATTAAAACAGGTAATAAAAAAGTTGTGCAAAACAATGTAATAGGGTAATAATTGCTAATGTTATTAGTTACGGAAACTATATTGTGGGTATGACAATCAAATCACAAGGGCTTAGGCCGGGGCCGGACAGGACATTTAAAACGACCCTGGATATTGTAACACTAAGGCCCAGTTGCATAAAACATTGTTAATTTTAATATCGTTTTTAACTTTGACAAGGCTTATTTTCGAATCTATTTTTGATACGTGTTTATGGTTATAATGTGCCGTTAAACACATGATTAGCTAACCACGTTTTATGCAACTGGCTCTGCGGATCAAGGGACCGAAACAAAAAAGCTCACAGGATGTTACTTCGCATGTTACTTAGATGTGCCTAGTCAATCTGTGAAGCTATTGTCAACGCCCCACAAAGTCATCGGGTGCACGTGTTATATAATATTTTATTTTAACCATACACAGTGCAAGAATTAACATGCATACATACATACATTCATAAAAAATATATCGCACCCGAAAATAATAATAAATAATGTCAATAAAAACTCAGCTGAATCGCTTCACTCTCTTAACAACATTATTACTTACCGTACATCTAGGTACAGCAAATATTCATCACTCCTACATATTATAGTTGTATGTTGAAAGTGTTAGCAGTTTTTGTTTTGCACTTTTCCAATTGTACAAATTTTTACCCAACAATAGTGAACAATTTTCAGTAGGGAAATACCGCACCCGGACTACAATAATATAACATTTACTAAGGCAATAATCATACTTTTGTCACACATTCCTGCTGAATCACACTTCTTTCGCCTCGTCCATATTCATCATCGCATTCATATGCTCTTCTGAAATTGTACTTAAGAAGAGGAACAAATCCAAACTGAAACATGCCACAACTACATAATGTTATAAAAATTATTGTTAAAATTAATGAATTATAAATATTAAAATACTTGATAATGAATAAATCACGGGAAGGTTATTTTTCATAACAAATGAAGAGCCAGGGGAAGAAAGGATGAATGTCATCTTTCTAGTAAAATAAGATGATTGGTTCAACTAATTGATTGAAGATGGGGTTTTCAAATGATATATTTAAAGAAAGCGAAAACGGTAACAGTCCTCAGATACAGGAGCTAAAAAGGATGACGGTTCAAGCATTTTTGGTTAGTAAATTCGATAGTCAGACTGATAAAATTGTATTATGTCCCATAGAAGTTTAATCTCGACTCATAAATGAATATAATAATATTCAATCGGAGTTTCGGATTAAAATTAAATACAATATCTTACTACAAAAATAAGGTTTTAAACTTTAAAATTCGCGTATTGAAAATAACACATTTTGTGACAATCATCTTTTTTCCTCTGGCTCTTCAAATATTACCTGCAAGATTTCTTTTATTTTATACTTTTATTATATTCATATTATATTTATTTAAATCTTCTGTTATATTTGCAATCACATTGGCTACTATAAAAAAATATTTTATATAAATCCTTAAACCTTATATAACAAGGTATATGTTTCACCTTAAACTTCTGTTAGAAGCAGACTGCTGAATTTACGGTTGAGTGAATAATGTGATATGTTGTATATCTGATAGCCTGGGTTCTACTCGGCTTATGTTGTATCCCTTTCAAAGCTACAAAATCTTTGTTGTGATACGTGGAAGATAATAGAGGTAGCCATAATATAACTAAATATATTGTTTACCGATTACATGGAGCAGAAACACCAGACCTTATTTAATTGGGATCAAACAATAAATTTATAGGAATGTATGTATTTTACATGTGAATAAAATTTAAAAGAATCACATTACGACAAAATATATTACATCTGTGCCTTATAAGGTTGAGTAGTGGACTGTATACTTTCAATTTAATTTTGTTAAACACTAATGGTGGGAGTACATAACTCTTTTGGTTTTGTAAAAGTAATAACACTATATTGATTGATGTTAATATTTATTTTGAGCCAACGTGCCAACACACGTTGCTGCTTTTTTGCCTGTTACAACTCAACTGCACTGCTCGTTGCTCGTACAAAAGATGGAACTGTGCTGCCATCTTACAAACTACATATAAAATATAAATAGCGGGAAAATTTAACAACATTCTACAACCTAATGCCGTCCGCCTTGAAAACTCAAAGAGTTTCAACAAAATATACACATAAATGCTACATAACACAAAAAATAATATTAAATATCATGTCATTCAGTTAAAAAAGTTGACAACTTTTTATTTTACAGTTTCTCAGTACGTCTAAATAGAAGTTTACAAATTTCATATTTCTATAGGTAAAATACAAATACTATTCACTGCACGTTTTAGATCATCCTTTGCACATCTCACTGTCACCACACGTGTCACATCATCTGTGCCTGGATGTAGTTGTATGACGTGTCCAAGGCGCCACTGTGCTGGAGGTAAATTGTCATCCTTTATGATGACCATTGAGCCGATGTTGATGCTAGAAATATTCTTCTGCCATTCGGTTTTCTGTTGTAGGGAGACAATATAGTCTCTCGACCACCGTTTCCAAAAATTGACATTCATTTGTTGCAATAATTGGTATCTGGTAAGACGATTTTGCGGCAAATCTCTCAAATTTGGATCAGGAATCGTGAAAAAGAGCGAACAATAAGGAAATGAGCTGGCGTTAACGGTTGTAGATCACAGCTTAAAGGACTTAAAGGTCTAGAATTCAAGATTGATTCTACATGTGCTAACATAGTATTGAATTCTTCGTAGGTAAGAATTGTATTTGACATTACTCTTTTCAAGTGAAATTTGACATTCTTCACTCCCGCTTTCCAGAGTCCTCCAAAATTAGGAGGCCGTAGAGGAATAAAGTGCCATTTTACTTCTTGATTTGATGTTAAATTTTGAATTTCATCAGCATTAGAAGATAGAAATTCACCGAGTTTGGATAGCTCACGTTTGGCACCCACAAAATATGTGCTATTGTCATTGAAGACGTTTAAAGGCTTGCCTCTACGCGCTAAGAAACGTTTAAAGGACAATAAAACGGTTTCTGTACTGAGACTCGTTACCAACTCCAGATGAATTGCCTTTGTAGCAAAACAAATGAATAAACAAATGTATGATTTAACTGTTTTAATTCCTCTCCCTGTTCTTTCCTTCACTGAATATGGCCCAGCGTAATCCACACCAGTGGAGTGAAAGGGGTACATAGCTAGTGTCCTTTCAAACGGCAAATTTCCCATAATTGGATTAATTAATTCACCATTAGTTTTCGCACATTTGACACAATTACGAACAACCTTTTTTGTTATGTTTATGCCAGATATAGGCCAAAATTTTTCACGAACGCTATTTATCAGTAATCTTGGACCTGCATGCATTAAAGTTCATGTTCGTGTTTTAGTATCAATTCGGTAAAATGATTTTGTTTAGGTAATATTACAGGATTTTTTTATCGTATTCAAACTGAGAATGCTTTGGTCTACCGCCTACTCGAATAATATTCGAATCTATAAAAGGTGTTAAGCATAGTAACTTGCTTTTTCTGTCTATATTACGTCTGTCTGATAATGTTTTAAACTCTTGTGCAAATGCTTTGCATTGAGTAATTTGAATTAATTTCGTCATAGCTGAATTTAATTCTTTTACAGTCAATGGACCGGGTATGCGATTAGATTTTTCAATGCGAGAGTTTTTATAAAATCTCAAGCAGTATGCTGTTACTCTTTTTAGCCGATTTAGACTTGAAAAATTCTCAATTGGGAATTGATCAATAGATTTGGTAATTTGAAAAGACTGAACAGTTTTACGCGCTTCTGGAAGATGATCCCAATCTAACGTTACTGATATATCTTCTGTGTGATTATTTAAATCTGTCAAAAGCCATTGTGGCCCTTGCCACCAAACCTTTTTTTGTATTAATATCTCAAGTGAAACACCCCGTGATAGCAAATCTGCCGGATTGTCCTGCGATTTGACATGAAACCAATTTACTGGATTAGTCAGTTTTTCAATTTATGCTATACGATTGGCTACATAAGGTTTCCATCTATTATGTTCCGACTTAATCCAACACAATGTTATTGTTGAATCGCACCAATAGAATTCTCTGTCAATGTTTATTCATAAAATAGTTTTGAATCTTGTTGCTACTTGAGCTACTAACACCGCTGCACAGAGCTCGAGACGCGGTAACGTAACTTGTTTTAAAGGTGCTACTCTAGATTTTGCCGCTAATAGTGTGACCATTATTTGAGATATTTTATTAGTTGACCGTAAATATATACAAGTTCCAAATGCCTTTTCTGACGCGTCCGCGAAAGCATGTAATTCAACATGAATGTAATCGTCGATTAATACTTTACGTGGTACAGATATATTGTTTATATGATGAAGATTGTCTCTAAATTTTATCCATTGTGAATACGATTTCATTGGAATAGATTCATCCCACGTTAATTTTAACTGCCATAGTTCTTGTATTATTAATTTTGCTGTCACTATAATTGGTGCTAATAATCCGAGAGGATCATACATCTGTGCCGTAATAGCTAATATTGTTCTTTTTGTGATTTCAGGTTGGCTTAATGTGATATTTAGTGAATATGAAAATACATCAGTGGATGGGTTCCAGCATACACCTAAAGTTTTATGTTCTCTATCTGAAATATTTAGTGATTCTGATTTTACTGTTTCTAAGTCTGTTAGTTCAGACACATTACTATAAAATTTGCGTAACGGAAATCCTGTAGAATTCAAAAGATTTGTAACATTTTGTTTTATTTTTCTTAGCTCGTCTAAATTGTTAGAACCAGTTATCAGATCGTCTACGTAAAAATCTTCGCGCATTACCCGTGATTCTGTAGGAAATTGATGTTTATTATCTTCCGCTACCTGTATTAAACACCTTATTTATAAGAATGGCGCTGCAGTAGTACCATAAGTTACAGTACATAATTCATAAATCGCTAATGGTTCGTGCGCGTTTTCTCGCCATAATATGCGTTGATATCTTTGATGCTCCGGATGTACCCAGACCTGCCGGTACATTTTTGATATCACCTGTGATTACAAATTGATCGAGGGGTGAATCACTCCTACAATCATTGTACAAATCGCCTATAATCATAGATACATTAATTACAATCGCTGCCTACAATCACTACATTCATTTAAAATCATTACAATCACGTTACAGTCAGTTATAATCCTTACAATCATGTACAATCATGCTACAAACAGTTAGAGTCATCATTACAATCATATACAGTCTTTACAATCACATATTATGCGCAATGAAAATGCGCAGAGCCATAGGCCGTAGTGGATAGTGTTTGCCTTAGTGAGGTGAACATATTCACTATTTTCGCTAGTATTTTTGATTTAACTAATTTTTAACTATATAAAGGTAAAAAATTATTGATTTCGGATCGGTCACTGCTAATATAAAGTCAAATATTTATGCAGAGTGTCCAGGATAACTTGACCAACATGGGGATCTCGTGAAATATAAAAGATACGAAGTGGATTAAATTAAATAAAATTTTGCCCTGTTAGAAAGATATTTTAATGGTAGATATTTTCTGATTTGAGCATAAATGCATAGATCACTGTCATTAGATATAGGCAATTTGTAAATTTTACAATTTTTTATTTTTAGGAATATTTTCAAATCTGTAATATTTGATTTTAATTTGCACATCTTTAGGGAACTGAAACAATGTTTGTTATATGGAACAATTGAAAAACACCATTAAATGTGATAATTTAATTATTTTCATTCATAATTTCTTTATTCAGTTTTTAAAATTTTATAAAATCTTGTGTTTCAATTAATTTCTATATTTATATATGGACGTCATAATAGACAATGACATATTTGTAACAAAATTTAAGATGCTATGTATGTTAAAAATAAACGTAAAAATTAAAAATTTCAAAAATTAGATTTTCGCGATTATTTTTTGAAGAAGATATGGTTTAATTTAGATTATCAAGAAATATAAAGAATTTGAGTGAATTCTGTAGTGAAATATTATATTAAAAATTGTAAAATTAAGTAATACTGATTAATAAAATGAATAATATTACAACATTCCCATATTTGCAAATATTGTACATTCTTGCATGCAATCATTACAATCGTGTTATAATCCCATGATTGTACAATCTTTTGTACAAAATTCAAGGAGTGATTCACCTCTCGAAATTGATATAACCTGAACCGTGAAATAATAGCAAAAATGTCATCTTGCAGGGTTGGACCTGCATATTGTAATTCGTTTATTGATAATCCGTTAGAGCTCTTACAGGAGCCATCAAATACAACTCTTAATTTTGTCGTTTCACTAAGCTCCTTTATGACACAGTGATAAGGTAAATAAAATGCGTTATTATGATCATATGTTTCAATGTTTTTCATATGGTTTAATTGTACGTATTCATTCATGAATTTACAATATTTTGTTTTGAGATCAATATTTTTGTCTAATCGCTTTTCCAATAATTCGAACCGAGATTTAGCTGTACTGTATGATTCTCCGATTTCATCCAAATTTTGTTTGAACGGAATTTTCACAACAAATTTACCGTTAGTTTCGCGTGTTGTAGTTTATAAATAATGTGATTCACAAAACTCTTCGTCTTTATTTAAAATTTTGCTTTCGGATAAAAATTCATCTGTCTGCCAAAATTTTTCTAGTTTGCTATTTAAATCTTCGATTGATAAACAAGTTAAGCTAGTTGTATATTTTCTATCATTAATCATTTCACCAGATAAAATCCACCCTAATTTTGTTATTTGGAAGATAATTTGCTTTTGTTTAACTTGACCTATGCTAATTAGTGTCCAAAAAATATTTGCTCCTATTAAGAGGTCAATTGCACCCGATTGATTATATTTAGGATCAGCTAATATGATATTTACCGGTATTTGAATTTCATTGACATCAAAAGAATATGTTGGTATTTCCGACGTGATTCGCGGAACAACTAAACATTTAATGGTTGTACTAAAATTTGTAACTCGCGATATAAATGTTACTTCTGCGCAATGTGTAATTTTTAGTGACTCTTTATTTATACCCACTACATTCATATTTATAGGAGTGCATTTCAAATTTAAGATTTTGAAAAGTTTTTCCGTAATGAAGTTTCATTGAGATGCACTATCCATCAACAACCTGGCATTGTACATTTTCTTTTTATTAAACACCTGAACTACCGCTGTAGACAGAAGGGTTTGAGAGTTAACATGTGCTACTATAAAGCTTTTACTTGATTCTGGTTCAGAACTTGGCGTATCAGTTTTTTGTGTCTCTTGTTTAGCTACGTTATCTGGTTGCTTACTAAAATGTAAAAGAGTGTGATGCCGTTTGTGACACATCCTGCATGTTGATAGGGATTGACAGTCATTTAAAAAATGTTCTTTCCGGAGACAATTTATACATAATTTCAATTTACGTGCTTGTTTATTCTTCGAGTCATCATCTAGTTTTAGAAAAGATTCACAGTGATATTTTAACTGCTTTTTGTCACAATGTGGACAAATAAAAGGTTTCGTCGTAACTGTGGCAAATGAGCATGATGAATCTTTAGTGGAAATTGATCGGAAAGGTTCGCCGCGTTTTTGCGTAATAATTTATAGCATTACTAATTTGTTTGTCAAAAATTCAATAAGATCACTTAAGAGAGGAATTTCATCGCAATTTGTACTATCAGAATGTAGTTTCGTTTCCCACTCTTTAGTTGTTTGATTGTCTAATTTAGAAATTATTATTGAAACGAAGATAGCGTCCCAAGTATCAACTGATTGATTTAGTGAACGCAGGCAATTGATGTGTGTTTGCAACGAGTTGATTAATTCCTTAAATTGTGAAGCAGATTCACGTGTTATTGTTTAAGTATTCAAAATGCTCTGTATGTCATTATATATTATCCTTCTTTTGTTGTCATAGCGCTCTTTTAATAATTTAATTGCAATGTCATAATTTGAGTCAATTGACTAATAGCGTTACTTTTTTGCACTGAACGCTTTCAGCTTGTCATTGAGTGCAAAAATTAGTCAGCTGATGCGTTTTCAGCTTAAGAAAAAGTTGCACCGTGCACTGGCTTAGTGCGACTTTTGTGCACTGACTCCCTAGGCAAGTGCAATAGTATCAGTGCAAATAGGGAGGCTAAACAAAATCGTATTCAGCTTAAACTGCACTGCCACCGGATGAGGGCAGAACTGGTTCAGTGTGGTCACGTGATACGTTGCACTCAGTGCGCACTTGCACTGTGTAAGCTGAAAACGCTATTGGTAAGAGCCAACAAAGAAGCTGACATCTGGTGGCAAAATAAAACATATAAGTCGTAGGGAAAACGTTGTGCTGTCATATAGGGCTATATAGTAAACACGAGCCAAAATGACCAGCAAAACAAAAAGATATTGTGTTGTACTGCAGTGCAATAATTATGCAAGTAAAGACACATCCGTTCACTATTTTCCGAAAACTGAATTATTAAAATATCAATGGAAAATTGCTTTAAAAATCAAGAACATGTCACCATTTCAATAACGTTTATTCACAATAATTTTTGCCTAGATATTTAATTTCATGTAAGTATTTATATAAATTTATGCTTCAATACATTATTAGATTGTTTTTATAGTTATTAGAAGATAAAATGCTATTCCATGCCAAAAATTACCGTAACCCTAACCTATGGTACAGAGAAGAAAAATAGAGAGAAGTTACTTACATGTAAGTAGTAATAGTAATTATTATTCTTTAACATTATATAACTACATTTATTTGATATTATTTATAGGAAAGATAGAGAAGAAGAAACGATAAAAATGCCAGAAATTGAGCCAGCAAAAGGAAGACTTGCGAAACATAATACATTAGATTGTTTTTTAATCAAACAAAATACAATTACCTATTTAAATATAATAAAGCAATGATATTTTTTTAATTGTAATTTAATTTACAACTTGCCTTCAGAATGGTCAACCAGTAAATATAATACATTTATAACACAACATGAGTGAGGTTATTTACATATTTAATCGTATCTGCACTACAATACAATAAACATGAGTGAGGTAATTATTAACAAGTGATATTCACCCCTATTTTGTAAGGAAGTTGTTAAATCTTAGCAACATTGCTATACATTTTAACCAATAGAAACAAATGTAAAACCTGTCATTTTCTTGTTTTATTCAGTGTTCGCAATTATTATTGGTTATTTGCTATAACAATGTTGCTAAGAAATAACTTTTTTACAAAATAGGGCTGATTGCCTCTTAATATTATAATTTATGGACAAAAATTAACTTATAATTATATGTAACTATAATGAATTTTAAATCCAACAGTTTGGTCTCTTCCACCTTTCTCCCTGTCCTGCATTAAAGCTGCACACACATTTCCACGCGATGGCATTTGTGTTATTGTTATCACGATAGAGTTAGGTGCCACATTGTCTTCATATCCATATAAAATAATGTGTCTTGTAACTAAAAATAAATAAGTTAACAAGCAAGATAACCTTAAATTTGTATTTCATTTTACCTTTATACACTGATTCTCCTTCGGTTGTAGGTCGCACAGCACATTTTAAATAAATATATACATCTGTCATTGTAATAAACATTCTGAATTTAATAAAAAATAACAGAATATTTCCTAAAACAAAGCATTAAACTACAACGACTACAAGTCTAAAATTCAAAGTTTTCCCTATAAGTCTGTCTTTGGTACTGCCATCTCTTGAAAGTGGCTCTCCCGAATAAACGTACTAATAAGATCGTGTGGTTCCCCTTTCAACGCCGATTTTAGATAAGTTAATTTTTGAACATTTGTAAGATCATCATTGTTATGAATAACAGTGTTAAATGAGTTTAAAAAATTACGCCATGCCGTAAATGTGCCATCAAAACTTGGTAAATTTATAGTTGGCAGCCGTATTGTACATTTTGAACGACTCTGGGATTCTGAGATTGAAATGTTGGATTTAACAGAACCATCTACTGATCCTGTGTCAATCGCAATATCGATTTCATTAGTTTCTAACTTACTTTTCACTGATAATAATACCTCTGCGGTACTAATTAAACTATAGTATAAATTTGTAAAAGATTCGTGTTCTTCACATTCCTTATTTAAACTATCTTCGTCATCGTACAATAAATATTCAATTTCGTTTTGCATGTCATTGAACGAGTCCAGTAGTGGCTCGATCTTAGTTAGACGTATAGATAAATTTCGTGTAAGTTCTGGAGTTAAAGATTGCTTATTTACTGATTTGATAAACTTTTCAGAATTTGTTAATTGGCCTTTAACACCACCTCGTTTTACTCGCAATTGTTTAATTTGAATCTTTAACTCTGCCATGTTAGCACACGTAAAATGCTATTTACAAGTGAAAGGATGTATGAAGGATAATACGAGGGTTTGCCTACCTTGTAGTCGGCTTGCAAATATTTCGAAGTTGAGCTTGAAGTCGCTTTGACAGTTGTTTGTTGCTTTTTACAGTTGCCCGTCCCAATTCGTGGAATGCTGACTGAGTGCTTGGTAAGATGGGAACTGTTCGTGTTACCTCGTTTCGTTCCGCTACAAATGCCCAACAATGGCGTCGTATTGTTGTTGCGTTGAGTTTCTTCCTTTGTCTCGTTGAATGTTGATTTTCTTATTGAAAATGCTTGTTGCTTTTGATATCCGGCTCTCAAAGGACCAATGGTGGGATTACATGACTCTTTTGGCTTTGTATAAGTAACAACACTATATTGATTGGTTATTTATTTTGAGCCAACGTGCCAACACACATTGCTGTTTTTTTGCCTGTTACAACTCAACTGCACTGCTCGTACAAAAGATGGAACTGTGCTGCCATCTTACAAACTACATACAAAATATAAATAGCGGGAACATTTAACAACATTCTACAACAACTAATACATTATAATTTTCTACAAAGATACGAAGATATAAATTTCTCATAACAAAATAAATATATTATTATTACTATTATTATTATTATTACATTATAATTTAATAATAAAACAGTACATCAAAAACGTGAACGTAGTAACAGAGATATACAAGGTGAATGAAAGTTGTTGGCAACACGCTGCCTGTTGACTAATTATAAATGCGCGGTCGTCGGGTATGCGGTCAGGGTTGCCACACTGCTAAAGATTATACTTCTTCTTATTCTCCATCGAACATCCTAAAATATTCAATGTTCTAATTTTCTAAAGGTAACGGACACAGTTTCCGGACTTCCCGCTGAACAAGACCGCTGTGTGTCTTGACCGTAGCAATTCAGATAACGTTGTCATTCCCAGGATGCACTGCTGTAATACGAGCTAACTTCCACTGTTGTGGAAGCAGGTTTTCTTCTTTGAGAAGAACTAGTTGGCCAACTGTAACATTAAAATTGGCTTTAAACCACTTGGATCTTTCTTGCAACAGATGCAAGTAGTCGAGATGCCACCTTCTTCAGAAGTTCTAGAGGAGTTGCTGCTGTTTCTGGTAAACGGTGAATCATGACGAAGTCATTTCTTCATAGGTTCTTACAGGTAGCGCTATGAGTAGCTGATTTATTAGGAAGTGACTTGGAGTTAAGGCGTTTAGGATCTGACGTTAGAGGAATCAAGGGTCGGGAATTTAGGATTCCTTCAATTTGACAAAGGACAGTAATTAAATTCTCATAAGTCAAACCGGGCGTGCTCACAACACTTTTTAAATTATTTTTCGCTGATTTAAAAGCAGCTTCATGTAGCTCCTATTACTAGCTACTATTTTCAGCTAAATACCTATGAAAACTTTCATTTTTGTTTAATTCCATTAATTCCCTTTTAATTTTCTTCAATTCATTTATAGCCTCAACAAAATTTGTCCCATTATCCGAAATTAATTTCCTGCGTCCGATAAATCTTTTTAAAATACATAGAAAACAATCCGTGGATATTGGTAGCTAGTTCCATACGGTACGCTTGTACTCGATTCCGCATGTGACTATTTTTTTTATCATAAATGGACCGCAATAATCGATCCCTATTAAACTGAGAGGTCTTACTGGATTTACACATTCCGATGGCAGAACACCCATTATAGGAGAGCAAGCAATTGGTTTGTTTTTGAAACATGTGATACATTTTCTAATGATTTTACTTACCAACTTACGGCCATTAGTCAAAATTTTTGTCGTAAATTAGACAGTGTTAACTATGGCCCGGCGTCCAATATACGTTCATGTTCAGATTTTACAATTCCGTAACAAAATGGGTCCGGAGTAAAACTATACGGTGCTTTTGATCATGTTCAATTGCAGCCTTCTCCAGCCTGCCACCTACTCTAATAATGTTCTTATTATCAATATAACAGTTCGAACGTAACAATTTGCTGCTTGAATGCAAATTTCTAGATTTTTGTAAACAAGTTATTCCTAATTCAAAACTGTCCAGTTGAACCATTCTTATAATATCATCTAGTGTTTCATTCGACTCCATAGTGCTCAGCGGTTTGGTTCTTCTAATTTAATTTCTACAATTGTAGGTAAATCTCTTACAGTATGCTATTATTCGGATTAATTTATTAATATTTGAAAACCTTTGCAAATATCAAAATCAATTTGATCGCTTGCCGAAATTTTACAGACCTTAATTTCGACATCATTTACAAAATTACCTTTTTATCATATGATGATAATAACCAGGACTGACCAATTAACCACATACAGTATGTAAAATCTTGCACCGTGGATCCGCGGGATACAATATCTACCTTTACATGATGCCACTTATTTCGGTTAGTATATGATTGTAATTTGCTAATACGGTTAGCTATATATGTTTTTAATTTTCATGGCTCAATGTGTATCTTATTTAATACAATATTGGAGTCTGTGCAATAGTGAATTTCCTGAACATTAAGATTGATTTTATTTAAAATTCTCTTCATAATAGAAGAGCTCCGCATAGTTCCTATCTTGGAACGGTTATATGCTTGACCGGTGCTACTTTAGATTTAGAACACAATAATTGTACTTTAATTTTTCCCTGTTCATCGATGGTTTTCATATATATTGCACAACCATATGTCTTTTCTGATTCGTTATTAAAACCGTGAATTTTTAGTACCTGATTTTACATATCAGAATACAAATTATTCCATTCACTCAATAACTCATTCGGTACCTCAGCGTCCCAATACAGTTTCGCTAGCCATAACTTCTGAAAATATTATAGCTCGATTTATAATAGGCGATACTAGTCCTAAAGCATAAAAAATTCGCGCTATTACGCTTAGTACCGCCCGTTTTGTAAATTCTGCTGAATTTTTAGATTGAAATTCGTATTTCAATCCGTCCGATTCGACATCCCAAAGTATTCCTAATGTTCGCTCCTCCTCCATATTTCTTAACATATGTTCGTCCGTACTTGTTTCCGCACAGTTTTCTAATATTGATTTACTATTAGAACCAAATTTCCTAAGATTTAAACCCGATGTTTTAAAAATTGTAATTACATCGTTTTTCAATTTCATTACGGCTTCTTCACTTTCACCACCAGATATTCTATCGTTCATGTAAAAATCATATTCTATCGCATGCGACGCGTCTGGGTATTTTTTATTATTTTCTAAAGCAAGTTGCTTTAGTACATGTGTAGCAAAAAATGAAGCTGATGTCGTACCGTTAGTAACTGTTTTTAATCTGTATTCAGATATTGGTTCATTATTCGCTTTTCGCCAAATAATACTCTGTAAATATCTAATCTTATTAATCCAAATTTTCCGTTATATTTTTTCTCCAATGACTATTATTATTATTATATTGATTTTTACATCATTAGTTCCGATAAGCCTTTATTGTAATAAAATTCGAATCAGATCCTACGTCCAACAATGTTCTCATTGTTACGAATATACCATCCGCCGCTTCTACTTTTACCAAAGCTGTCGATAACAATACATGCGCCGATGTTGCCCTACAATGCGAACTAACAACAGATTTACTGTCGCAGGTATTTTCCTTTTTATTATCAGCACTATCATCCGAATTAATAGTAATATGGAGAAGTCTGTTATGTAACTGATGACATATGTTACAATTTTTACACCTACAATCTCTAGTAACGCCATTTTTACGCAGTACTTTGATTGCTGATGTGATGCAGTAAGGACGTGTTTTTTACCATCGTATTTCGGCACATAGCCATTGTTCGGCGTAGATTCTTTGTGTAGTTTTTGTGTCGATTGAAAAGTGGAGTATTTCGTTTGTTGTCATTTTGAACCAATATTTGTTTGGTCTCTCCATTGTGCGGATTTTGATAGCGTCGAAGTGCCGTTTTGACTGTCCAGTGTTGGTTTTTCGGTAATGCGCCATTGTGGATTCATAAGCATTACATTTTCGTTCTGGCAGTTAATCTCCGAAAGAGGATTTGGCCGCTCTACAATCTCATCTTCGTTTGTTGGGACATCAGCTAGCTTGAGTCCATCCGCCAACATCGCTAGACTCCATAGCCCTTTTTCGCCCGGCTTACGTCACATCAGTTAAGTACTTTACCTTCTTTCAAGATCGTTCTTCCGTTTTGTATTTTTTTTTTGCGTGGAAGAACTGTAGTTCGTTTTAAAGTTGTGTGTTGCTGTGGAGGACAGTAAAGTTCATTTTAACAAGTTTGTATTTGTATTATTTTATGTAAATGATTATTGTATGTCATTGAAGCCCTCAGCTGATTATTGTTATATTAGTACAGAATTATTTATTTTAAAGATATTATTTTTTGATATTTTTTATATGTGATCACATTGTTGCCCAATTGTTGCAACTTATAAGTCAGCAAGAACGCGCGTATCATCTGGCATGTAGCCCACGTTTGAACTGATATCATTTCGAATAGCTGTAAGTGTATATACGTCGCGCCCGAAACTGGGTTATGGGTTTAGAGTTCAACGATTAGTGTGTTTATGATCTCATTACTTTTTTTACAACATATTCATTTTTTATATTGTTGTGCATTTACAATTTTTACATATTTTTCACTCTGCCTTAAGCACGCAGTAACTTGCGTTCATTAAATTCTATTTTATTAAATTATTTCTTTTATTTCGCAAACCTCAGTCGTTTACAGGCAACAACGTTGCAGTAAGTAAGATCTCTTTTAGTATTTTGTTTAGTACCGTCTTTTTTCTAATTTTGGGGTTAAAAATTACGTGGCGCCCTTACTTACTTATGTGTAGCCGTGGAGGACTGTTGTTACAGTGTCCTCACTGTAAAGTTCAGTACCGTCCTTTTTGTAGTTTTGAGGTTAAAAATTACGTGGCGCCCTTATTCCTTTTTATAACCATTCCCATGGTTTTCAACCCTGCCCGTCTCCACTGTTTAAAAGCTGGCGGCCTTCCTACAGAACATCCCTGTGGAGTATAGTGACTCAATTAACCCTTTAGGGAAAAGTTACGTCACACACTATACTCATATATCCTGTAAAATATATTTGTACCAAAGTAAATATAGCAAAAATATTTATGCAGAGGAGGCACGTTATCAGACATTGTAACTATATAATGACGTCACGAAATTACTAGGTTTACATAGTATACTAATTTAATTTTAAAAAATGTAATGTGTGTTGCATAATTGTATTTAAGTGCGATGCTAATTTTTGCAATCTTAAAATAAAGAAGGTAAATGAAGCAAATACCGCTTTTGTCCACTTTCACTTGCAATTACCTTCTTAATCCATAAAAATAAGTAACATTTGTTGCAATTGTCTCCTTTTATCCATTAATATCAGTCACGATTTTTGTTCAATATTAACATAACCTATAAAAATTACTGCCATACGAATGACAGAACACCACTTCCACAATGCTTGTTATGTGAACATATAAATTTTCAAATCCAGTAATGCCAACCATTGGTAAACAAATGAACTACAATTATTTTCATTAAATTAAACATGCGTGACAATGACCCGTATTCTCACCTCTTTAAGTAGCGCTACTTCCGAAAAATCGCTACTTCAACTGTCAAATGCCAACTTTAACATTAAAAATTAGAGAAATAAAATACCATATCTGAAGTTAATCGTGCTACTAGATTAGGAGCACAACAACTATCAAGTGCCACTGTTGAGAGCTATTTTATTGTTTCCCTTAAAATAATTTCTAAATATTCGACACTTCTGAAACCCGTAAAAAATATTTTGCAGGGTATTTCTGTTGATATGCTAGCTGTATAGAAACATATTAATTATTATTGGATATATTTAATAAACATATAGGAACTCTGATTTAGAAATAATTTTTACTGAAGTATTTAATAACGCTGAAGAAGTTGCACAAAATTTTGATCTTGAATTAAAAATGCCGAGAGTCGCTAGTGGTGGAAGACAAATTCACCGTGCAAACTACGAAGCTAATTCTGTGCGAGAATATTTTAAAAAAGCAATTTTTATAAATTACTTAGATTTTTTAATTAGTTATTTAAATTCTCGATTTTCGAAAGATGATAATGTTGCCTTTTTTGCTCTATAATTTGCATCCGATTAATTTAAAACAAATAAACTATAATAATTTTACTAAACTAGCTCAAGAGATTCATTCATATTATAAAATTAAAAAAAAAATTGTAGAAGCTTTAGCATGGCAGGAATATTGGGTTTCAAATAAAGAAATGATTATTACTAAAGAAACTCCTGTAACAGAACTTTTACAACATTGTACATTTTACCCAGCAATCTCCAAAGCTTTAGAAATTTTAATTTGTCTTCCTCCAACTACATGCACTGTGGAAAAACCTTTTGGCACTCTAAGAAGAGTGAAAACATGGATTAGATCTACTATTAGCGAAGCTCGGCTAGACGGTTTATGTATGGTGAGCCTCCATCGCGATTACATAAGCGAAAATAAACTAAAATATATAGAAGTTCTAAATTAATTTGCCAAAGATGCAAGTAATTTTAAGTTAGCATTTTCGGAAAAAGAATAAGTAGGTAATGTTGTTTATTCACAATCAGTTGGTAATATAACGATTTCTAACTTTTAAAAAGTTGGGAAGTTAGTTATTGTTAACCTTCGCGCCTTGGTCAGCTATCTTCGCCCTCGTCAGTAATGAAACACTTTCCACCTCGGTTAGTAATGTACTATTACTGTATTGTAATTTTTTTCCATAAATATTTGTGTTGTTTTATATTTTTAAGAACATACTTATTTTTAGTATATTATATTTTTGTATTCTTGACTTTACCCTCCCCCCCTGAACAACATTGTATGGGCGCCCATGCTTGTGACTGAAATTTCAAAATACAAAGTAACACAAACAATTGTGTGAACTATACTACTGTATCTTTTGATGTACTAAGTACTCTAAGCCGGGAAAGATATTATGTATTTAATAAACTAGAATAATTAGTAAAATATACCTACGTTATACATACTATTATGCATTTGATATTGCAAATATTTCAATACGTATATGATTATATTTTGTAAATACAATAGAAAGATAGAGATTTTATTTTTGGTACCTTCGTTTTGTTCAATACTCGTACAATCACTTTTAACTTGTAAAATAATTCGTTGAATAACATTTATACTAAGTAAAGTGACATTCATATTAAAATTGCTTTAAAATGTTCATTTCATGTAAATTTTTGCAAATAAATTTATTATAATAACTTGAAAGTTGTATAACAATATTACATTCCACAGCTAAATGCAAGTTATCGTTTCTTTATGCAAATCAGAGTCGAGAGGAATCCAGGTCTCAGCCTATAGTTACGAATAGTAATTATTACATTTTATTCTTCTATATTTAAATTGTTCATGTATATATTTAATTCTTGTATCTATTTATCAAACGAAACTTTCATTGTATTTAACAATCATGTGGTAATAAATTTTCTCGTAGTCAGAGGATTTAATTAATAGTAGTTAAATTCCTCTCAAATGATTGCACATCACCCTTCTATTGGTATTTTTAACCTTTGTCGTTTGATACTAAATTAGAAATCCACGTAATCGTTAACTAATTTGCGAAAATAATTTCAACTGAGATCCCTATATGTGTATAAAAATTTTTGAAGACAAATGAAATCTAAAAGAAAGTAATTTTCAGATTTTCTTTTATGTGAATTTAAACTTAATCTATCATACACCCTACTAAGGTAGAAATGTAATTATTTAAATCTGAAATTTCAATTTGAAATTTTGTTAGTTCAACAAAACTTTTGCTTCAGATATAATGAACATTTAGAATACAAATGATTAATGGAAATTGAAACATATAATTGAATTCATGATTTTGATATGTATAGCATTTTTACATATAATTTCCACATTATTGCTGTTTTTAAACGGTTTATATAAGCTGCTACTGATGTACAGATGTTGAATTTTCTTTTCACCCGATTATTTTATAATTAGTGTAGTGTGTGGTCAATTAAACTAGTCTGTTGTATAAATAAATTGTTATATATCACTAAGGCCCGGTATTTTCACTTCCGAATAAAGTTTCGAATAAGTATTCGTTAAATAAATTTATTCTATATATTTATCCAACGAATAATTCCATTGCGTCTTTTCACACATTTTACACAAACAAATAGCTATCTGTCGAATAACTTTAACGTTCGTAAATTGGTAGCCTTGCAGTGTGAATCTGTGTCAGTAGAGAAGGATGGAGTTTGGCATAGCCACGTTAAGCAGACAAGGATGAAATGTGTCAACTACTTTTGAATCCGTAGTTGTCAAAATTTTGTTTGACATCTTTAATGTCAATGTGATCTATATTATGCATTTTTAACCCCGGGAGACTGTAATTTAACAAGTGTACCATCTAATTCAGCACTCATATGCGGTAAGCGGGATATGTATATTGTAAAATTGTTCTTGTACTTTTTGTATATTTGTTTCAGTTCAAAGTAAATGTTTGTCAATGTATTCAACAAAAGTATCCAAAATTCGAAAATATGTTGCCAGCGTCAAATGCCAGGATGATTTACTTATTTACTGGTTGAGATCAAATGCGATCCCCAATATGTGATCCTAAATTGTTTTCATAATCGGAACCTGTCAAAAATTATTTCATTTATGTGGTTATGTTGATGTCTGATGGTGTGTGATCGATTTCTCACGTTATTTATTAATTCATAGTTGAAAATATCATCATAATATTTAATATGTCCATTTTGTTAAAAAATCTGCACTATGTGGAAATGTAATGAACCTACGAATAAACGGTTATTCGCTACCCAAGTACCGAATAATTTATCTCGCGAATAACAGATGTTATTCTTTCGAATAAATTTATTTGCAAGTGAAAAGACGACAAAAATATTTATCCGAAGGATAAATTTATCTAAACCTTTATTCGCAAGTGAAAATACCGGCCCTAAAAGAACTCAAAGTAATTGTGACTCGACACGAGTAATTATTCCGCCTTTGACGGCGTCGATAATTTTGTTTATTATTCTTTACAAAATACACGTGAGGAAAGAAAAACTGGACTCTCCAAAAATTATTTTATCTACTTGCAACAATATAATTTTAGGTTTATTTATGAACCATAGTACTGTAAAGTAATATTAGAAGAAGATAGAAAAATTTGATGAGACCAGTATATTATCTTCCGCTAATTAAATTAAATTTTTAGATATTGCGTAAAATATATTTGTTAAGATTATGTACTCGTATGTTTTCCCAAATTAAAAAAGATTGTTTGAACGTAATTTACTTATTACCCCGCCAATGACATTGGTCTTTGTCTTTATTATTATTGTTATTATTATTATTATTATTATTATTATTATTATTATTATTAATCCTTTATTCATTCTCAGAGTTACAATATATTAGTGTTGTTATTATAGCTATTCAAGTATTAAGGTCAGTACTTGCTTTCTACCGGTTGAGAATGATTTTGGATATCCATTATATCCGATACCGGTATAAAAGCACTCATTGACCGCAATGCTCATTACGTATTTTGCAAGATCGACGCGCAAAATTAAAACAAATAAGATTTGAAAATTATTTCGAGATATTAAAAAATTTTGGTTGTCGTTTTGAAAGTAAGCTTTTTTGATCTTTGTTTTTATTTACTTACCGCCTCCGCCTCCAGATAAGTAAGTGAGCTACATGACTTACCGAAAGAAAAGAAGAACTTTTTCAAGATCAATGCAGACAACATAAGTACAGGAGACACACAGAAGCATTGAAATTGCACGGATGATGAACTCTTTCTGGCAAAATTTTGGTGTAAACTTATATCGTTTTTTGAAATTTAATTTATTTTATGTTTACCTGTATCTATGTATCTTTCTGATTCGAGAATATACAGACCTATAGTTTAAATTACACTGTTACGCGCGAAGTTAATTGATACTTTTTAGAGTGAAATGATCTGGAATTCTACTTCCAGGTCTCCGAAAGCGAAATCATCGTTGATTTGTTAAATGGAATGGTATTCAGGTGATCACACGAAAAAAAAAAACAGCAGCTATCCCCGTTATTAAGGGAGATGGTTGTCTTCATATAAATAAATACACTATATAAGCAATAAGATGTCGAATCAAGAAACGTTCTATTAATTCCGGTTCCGGACTTATCTGGAGACTGTGATTCCAACTTTTTTATTTTTATATTATCCTGAACACGGGATTGTTTAGAAAAAATTTCTCGAACAGGCGTGGTTTACGCAATTTCTTTACATCATTTTAACATTAACTAACCTAACATATAAAACTCATGCTTGGAGAACTAAAGCTAAGACTAAGTTTTGCGTCTTAGGTTAAGGTTTTTTGTTGTTTTTAGACAAATATACAAGCTAAGTAAGGCATTCAACGGTCCCGCGTTCGGGTTTTCTATTTTTTTTTTTGTACAAGTCCCGAACGTTTCTAGTACTAAACCACGTCTTTTCGTGATTTAATTGGTTTGCCACGCCTCTTCGGGATTTTACTTATTTGAACACGGTCCATCGTTAAAGAAGCTTTCTGCCTCCAACTACATAATAGATACCAAATCTTAAGTAAAATGCTAGATGAGAACGAGGGCGTAGAAGCATACTGGTCAAAGATTAGAGGAATATATAACGAGACTGCCGAAGATAATAATAATAATAATAATAATAATAATAATAATAATAATAATAATAATAATAATAATAATAATAATTATAATAATAATAATAATAATAATAATAATAATAATAATAATAATAATAATAATAATAATAATAGTAATAATAATAATAATAATAATAATAATAATAGTAATAATAATAATAATAATAATAATAATAATAATAATATTAATAATAACAATAATAATAATAATTTATTAACCACAAAAGCAAATACAATAGCAAATGGCATGTCACAAATAGAGAATGTATTTATTTATACAATTCATAAATTTATGTTTAAGTTCGAACAAAAATATTCTTCCACAGAATAAAAATTGTTTTTCATGAGGATGACCTTACTTTTATTTTTAAAGATATTTATATTCGTTTCAGAGTTTAATATTATAGGTAAATGATTATAAATTTTAATAGGCATATATGCTACATTATGGTGGAAATTTTGTGTATTATGTTTTGGTGCTAGTAAGTTACAGTTAAATCTAGTATTGTAGAAATTAACCTGTTTAGAGTTGGGAAATAAAGATGGATGTTTTTTTTATAAACATAACACAAGATATAATGTAGATACATGGTAAAGTTAGAATTCCTAGTTCTTTGAATAAATTTCTACATGGAGCTCTAAAATTTGCATTTGTCATCGCTCTAATGACGCGTTTTTGAGCTTTAAAAACATGTATAGCTTGAGGTGATTTCCTCCAACAAATAATGCAGTAAGAGATAATTGAATGAACAAGTGCATAATAATATAATTTCAGTATTTCAGTGCTAACACAGTTCCTTAGTTTTCTCAAAACAAAGCATGCTCTGTAGAGAGAACTTACAACAGAGCTAGTATGTGTAGACCATGACAGATTATAGTCAACATGCAGTCCTAATATTTTCGTGGATGTTGAGGGGGTAATGGTAGTAAGATCCAAATTCACGGAAATATCAGAATTGGATCCCCGTAAAAGGAACTGTATTAGATTGGTTTTACTAGAGTTAAGTGCTAGTCCATTTGATTTACACCATTTAATCATTCCATTTATATTAATTTGAAGTGTATTGTTTAATTCTGTTATTGTGGGTGCTGATGATATTATAGATGCATCATCCGCAAAAAGGCATATGCCAGCATTCTGTATGAAGGATGGTAGGTCATTAATGTATAGAAGAAAGAGTAATGGACCTAGCACACTACCTTGAAGAACTCCAAAAACAACTTCATTAGTACTAGAATTGTAAGATGTGTCTTCGATTTTTATTGAAACTATTTGAGATCTATTACTTAAATATGTCTCTAACCAGGACAAAGCTGTGCCTCTAACGCCATAAATTTGCAATTTTTCTACGAGAATGCGGTGGTTTATAGTATCAAATGCTTTAGTTAGGCCAAAAGATATGGCAGCTGTGTAATATCTTTTATCAAGGTTTTCTAGAATATTTTTCAAACTAAAATATAGAAAATGTTCCGTAGATTTGTCTCTAATGAACCCAAATTGATAAGGTGTTAAAATATTTTGAGATTTTATAAATTTTAGTAAACGTGAATGCATAATGTTTTCAAATTTTTTGGAAAAAGCAGGGAGCAGAGACACTGGTCTAAAATTTTCTATATAATGTTTATCACCCTTTTTGTAAATTGGAACAATTTTAGAGGTCTTAAAGGAGGAAGGAAAAATGCCTTCAGAGAATGATTCGTTGATTAGAGTTGATAATAATGGTGTTATTAAATCTGCAACTACAAGTAATAGTGAATATGGAATATCATCTATGCCGGATGAATGTTTCTTTGAAGTTTTACATATAACATTCTAAACTTCAAATTCATCTGTTGGTTCCAAAAAAATTAGTATTACTAATATTCATAATATGTTCTGTGGGACATTGAAGTGAATCATTTCTCAAAGAGGATGCTAGGAAATTTACCGATTCTACAACATAATTATTAAAAATATTTGTAACTTCATTGGGATTCGTAATATTAACATTGTTATAATTTATGGACAATGGAAAAGATTTGCTTGTATTAGCCTTATTCTCAGAATTAATTATATTCCACGCTGATTTAGAAATATTCTGTGAATTTTTCATTTGGTTATCATTATATTGTTTTTTCGTATTTATAATTAAGTTTCTATATTCGCGCTTCAAACTATGACATTTGATTAGAATACTATCATTTTGAGTAACTTTGTAAATATCATGCATTAGTTTTACACGCTCCGACATTAATTTTATATTATTAGTAATCCAACTAACCTTTTTATTATGTAAAGGATTATTTCGACGTCTAACTAAGGGAAATGCAACATTAAAATAATGGTAAAAATTTTCAAGGAACTTCTCAACCTTAGAAAGCACAGTATTTGCTTCATGCACATCTTCCCAATTTTCCTGCCATAAAAGAAAACGGATATAATTTTTGTTAACATTGTTAAAAATTCTGACAGTTACACTGTTGTTAATTAACTTTTTGTTGGAAAAGTTCATCTGACAGCACCAAATTTGAGCAGAGTTGTCCGAAAACAAGGATCTATTACTTTAAAACTAGTATAATTGGTATCAATATTTGTAAAAAAAATTGTCCACGCGCCTTGAGGAAGGACTCCTTACTAATGGGAAACCGGAAGTGGGAGCGGATAATCCAAAAGATGTATAAATATCTGTTATGTCCCTGGATTCTACTGAATTTGCAAAGTTAATATTAAAGTCACCTCACACGAAAATCGGATACTCATATAATGAAAAATTATTCATTAACATATCCAAGTTATGTGTGAAGTACGTAATATCACTATTTGGAGATCTGTATATAACAATAATAAGGCATTTATCATTATTATTGAATAATAGTTCACTACATGCAAATTCAAATTTTTTTTCACAAACTTGTGCATTATGAATGTTAGGAATACAAAATTTTATAGAATTTGAAATATATATTGCAGTACCACAACAATCAAATATTGATCTACAATAATGATAATGTTTTGGGTTTCAAGAAACCATGCAAAAAAGAATGGATGTCAGAGAAAACATGGAATCTAATAGAAGAAAGAAAAGACATAAAATCAAAATTCGCAGGATGTAGGACAAGAAGTGAAAAAGCACAACACCAAAACGACTATAAAAACAATGAAAAAGAAGTCAAAAGAAGCGCAAGGGCAGATCGCAGAAATTGGGTAAATGAAATTGCAGAAAGAGCAGAAAAAGCAGCACAAGAAGAAAATTTAAGGGAATTACATCAAACTACACGTATTCTATCCAGAAATTTTTTAGAAAGGGTCACTCAATAAGAAATAAGCAAGGAACGCTGCTTACAACCAAAAGCGATGTCATGACAAGATGGGAAGAATATTTCAATGAACTATTTAACAGAAACCCTGACCAGGAAGAAGAGAAAGAGGATGTGCAGGAAATACAAGAGAGAAACAATATGGGAAACGTACCTAACCATAGGATAAACTGAAACATACCTACTAAAGAAGAAGTTAATGAGGCTCTGCAAGCGTTGAAAAGTGGGAAAGCTCCGGGAATTGACAATATTCCGCCGGAAATCCTTAAGCAAGACATAGAAACTATTGTGGACATACTACAACCACTTATTTCAAAAATATGGTCTACCGGCATTCTACCAGATGATTGGAAGAAAGGCCTGTTAGTTAAAATACCGAAGAAAGGAAACGCTTCAAATTACAACAACTGGAGAGGCATAATGCTACTTTCAGTTCCTGGGAAAATTCTAAGTCACATCATACTGGATCGCATAAATAATTGGCTAGAGAAACAGTTTAGGAAAGAACAAGCGGGCTTTATGAGCAACAGATTCCTATATAGACCAAATCAATACCCTACGTATAATCATAGAACAAAGCATGGAGTTCGCAGTAAATACGTACATGGTTTTCATAGAATTTGAAAGAGCATTTGACTCGATAAAAAGAACAAAAATATGGAACGCGCTGAATCATTATAAAATCCCGGCACCCATCATCGGTCTCATACGAGAGATGTATGAAGGTTTTACATGTAGAATAGTACATGAAGCAAAATTGTCGAATGAAATATCAACGACACACGGAGTACGTCAAGGGTGTATCCTCTCACCTTTACTCTTTCTTACCATTCTTGACAATATAATGAAGAAATCAATAAATGGAAAAAGGAGAGGCATATCTTGGGGTATTATGATCCAGCTAGAAGATCTATACTTTGCAGATGATATTCGCTTGTTGTCTCATACTTTTGCAATTATGGAAACTAAATTAAAAAATCTTCAAACAGGAGGAGAGCAATATGGATTAAAAATTAACGAAAACAAAACCAAATCCCTGCACATAAACACAAACAACGCGAAACAGTTTCAATTAAACTATCAAGACATAGAAGAATTAGATACTTTTACCTATCTAGGTAGCATAATCACTGGTACTGGAAGGTCAGAAGAAGACGTAAAAACACGGATTCGAAAAGCAAGTGTAGCATTTCTACAATTATATAAAATATGGAAATCAAATGAAATATCGTTAAAAACGAAACTAAGAATTTTTAGAAGCAACGTCAAATCAGTGTTGCTCTACGGCTCTGAAACTTGGAAAGTAACAAAAGCTATATCAAGTCAACTACAAACATTTATCAACAGATGCCTGAAAAAAATTCTGAGAATATTCTGGCCTAATATTATCACGAACGAAAAACTATGGGAACGTACCAAGGAAAAACAAATTTCTGTCCAAATACGGGAGAGAAAGTGGAAATGGATTGGTCATACATTACGAAAAGACTCGACAGCTATTGAGAAGCAAGCACTAAGCTGGAACCCACAAGGGAAAAGAAAAAGAGGTAGACCAAAGAAAAGTTGGAGAAGAACAGTAGAAGAAGAAGCCAAAACAGTAGAGAAAACATGGTCAGAAATAAAAACCCTGGCCCGAAACCGTGTCCACTGGCGCCGCTTTGTTGATGCCCTATGCTCGTCTACGGAGTAACAGAAAATAAGTCAAGTCAAGTCCGCGTTCGGGACTCTTAACTACGTCCTAATAAATATAATGGCGGACATTTTGAATATGAATACAAAATACATAGCACTATTATACTAGAGTTGTGAGAAAATTTTTACGCTTCTAATTTTATTATTAAACAAGGTTAAATATAGTTGTCACTGAACATAATAAATACACAATCACCCCTATTCTGTAAGAAAATTGCTAAGTCTTAGCAACATTGCTAAAAAAATAGCCAATAGAAACATATGTAAAGCCTATCATTTTCATATTTTTTTCAGTGTTTGCAATTATTATTGGTTATTTGCTATAAGCAATGTTGCTAAAAGTTAGCAACTTTGTTACAGAATTGGGGTGATTAATTGTTTTATAATATACCATGTTAATATTGCCAGAAAAACTGTCGAAAGATGTTATACAAATTCCTATTGGTTTATCTCAGCGGATTGAAATTAGGATTGACTTATTTTCAATCTTCTTTAAATTCATATCGACTAAAACAAGTTAATTAATTACTAGATTATGCAGACAGACAGGGAGAGGTATATGATCTAATTTCATGCCGGATATGTAACCTCAAAATCTAAAAATTGTCAAGTTGATATTTCTCATCTCTTTCAGAAACATTAAAAAATATTTGTTTCATCACTCCAAATATTTCGCTTTTGAACAATTTTATTAAGTTTTATGTAGCGACTTTTATAAAATGAGGTAAAATACAAATAACCAAATGATATGAATTTATTAACACTCCAACATATTGCGGATGTGCGCATGCGAAGTTCCATTATTTGAAACTTGACTATTTATTTCGACAGAAGTCAAGCCGCTTTATAAGTTCAAGTCTATTATTTTATAGGATTGACTTGACATTTTCAAGATGATTGAAATACTAATCTCGATCGTTTATTTCAAAGATTAAAAAAGGAATTACTAAATTCAAGCGGCCTCAAACATCGAGATAAACGTAGTCCATAAGTTAGTTGGACAGATAGCCGAAACTTGAAATTGTTAACGTGTTTGGGATTCAAAATACTGGACATACGACTTTTTACCGTACTATACGGGAATGAGAAGAAAGTGTAGAAAAAATGGGCGACCCGAACTTTAGCCCCCAAATCGAACCAAGTCATGAAAAGTACTCAAAACAAATTTAGAACATCATCGCGCAAATTAACAGCAGAACATTAGTCAAAAATTATTTAGAATTTCGAATAATAAATAATCTAACCAAATAAACTGCGGCTCAGCCCACCCGCTTGAGTGAATCTCCAGATGCTGCAGAGCATTAAGAGCCAAGATTTTAAAGTAAAAACACGCACACACACAGACAGAGAGAGAGAGAGAAAGAGAGAGATAGAGAGAGAGATATTATAATCCCCCAAATGATTGTCAGGCGCGATTGATTGAAGATTTTTGGGCATTTCTTAGCAGGAAAGTATACAAAAAAAAACAGGTATTAAAAACTGTGTCTCATTGACGATAATGGTCCCCTATCAGTGTTGTTAAATTAGATTTATTATCTCCTTCGTTTATAGGAACAACCCTTTATGTCAACGTTTTAATTAAAAAAAAATTCTATTTGATGAAGAAGTTTAAGCTTTTCTTAAATAATTTGCTATATTCTTGCAGAAGTTAACATTATCTCGTCACAGACAAACGTAAACAGATCCTTAGTCAGCCGGAGTATATCATCCAGATTATTTGTAGTAGTCATCACGAGTGTCCTAGATGGTGACACTGCAGTAACTATAGATTACAATCGCTCAGTTAAAACTTACGTGTAAATGAATTCGGTGATATATTACTCGGGCGACTGTAATCTTGGTCTTCTCACCCACTGATAATTTCTATTGGAATTATTTTGAGCAAAATCTATGTAAAGTTATTAATTGTATACTAATAAATAAATAAATAAATAGTTATTTAAACATTTTATAAACATAATGGCTGAATAAATATTTTTGTTGCATATCGTAATAATAATGTTGATAAGAATTATATGTGATAAAATGTATGTTTTAATCGAAGAAAGATTTTGTGAAAAATTCATGGACCCCGCATGGGATTTGAACCTAGGGTAGTGTTCAAATCCCTGCGAGGTACATGAATTTTTTTCAAATCTCTCTTTGTTAATTAAAATTCCCTTAATCATTAAGGCCTATTTCTATAATGAATATTATAATATAATTTTTTTAATGAAAAATTTCTTTGTATCTTTTTCTATATCTTTGGTTCCATTGTTCATTCATATTTTTTAATATTTACATCATAATAATAGGGTCTCGTCGCCGCGTAGCGAATCGGGTTCGATCTCGACCGATGTCAAATATTTCGAATATTAAATAACACAAATTTGACTTCTGTGGTGCAGGTATGAGTGCCTGTAAGGCAACGCCTGGTAAACGCCCGCACGATAGAAATATGTCATCGTCATCATCATTACCGAAATTTGTACAAAGCAGTGGCACACACAGCAACGGGTAATATGCCCTGATGAAGATAATAAATTTATTTATTTTATTTATAATAATAATAGTAATTTCAAATCAAAGTATAAGATTATAGTTCGGTGACACCAGTTGATTATGATACGTAATTAATGACATTAAAATTTTATTATTAGAAATTTTACATTTAACATCTTCAGCCAGTGGTGGATTTCCTATTAGGCAAAGTAAATTAAAGCCTACGTCGGCAAAATTTTGACGGCGGCAAATTTCCGGGAAATAATTTTCAACAAATAAAAATAATTTTAAATAAATCAAAATTACCGCGTGTACATTTGCAAATACAAAACATGAATTTGGACAGAGTGCCAAAAACTAGAAATTTAGTAATTTAATGAATGTAAATGTAGCTTCAATTATCAATCACTAAGAAAAGTTGTTAAAATTAATAATCATTTAAACATTTAAATTTTAACAGCCACTTCAACACTCACTTCAACATTTAAACATGTTATGTCGCGCCATCTATTAAATTTAAAACTAAATATGTCAGAGTACATGTCCCGTAGAAGAAATGGCGTGTGTATGCGGACCACGAGAATGTACACCATAACGAGCTTTTATGCCCGGTTTCTCAGTTCCGATGTAAATTAAAAAATTAGGTTAATTTCAGGCTGCAAGTTTATGTATATTTTTCAGTCCTGCTTTTTAAAACCCTGTACTTAACTCAAACTTGAGCCGTCGACGTTTCTAGCAAGTATTGTATTTTTAGTTAAGTGGCATATTTTGACAGTAGTTGTGTACCTATTTCATTTATTTTGACATCTTTATAGATATTAAGAAGGAAAGATATTAAATATGAAATCATTATAATATGATGATTTTGTTAATTTTAATGAAAACCGTGCCGCGATCGGGGTCCAAAAATAATACGACGTTTAGAATTAACTACGATTAGTACGTTGAATTGAATTATTTTGATGTATCTCTATAATTTCGTTTAAGGAAACAGTTATGCGAATACTACAAGATATTGTAATACGTTTTCGTAAAAATTACCGGGAAAAAATAAACACAATACAAAAATATGTATATAAGTGAATATTCAAGAATTCAGCCATGACACATGAACAATTGTTAGTTATAACATTACGGTTTTTTACTACAATTCTCGTATTTTGTTATCAATTACTTTGGTACGTGAAAATAGTACGATTTCCACTAGGAGATTTAAAAAAACTGTGTTTGTTTACAAATATTTATTTTGAACTTTACATTATTTTCATATTTCATTTAACCACTATAGAATTTTTAAAAATCTTGTCAGTTATGTTACTTAAATTAATTAGTACTTTCTTAGATTCTTTTTTTGTCATTCGATATACCTTATCACATCAATATTTTTATATTCCTAATTATATTGTTTTTACCTTCCGTCACCTTTAGGTAAGGAAGGTATTGTCTTTGGTCAAAAAATTCGATGATGAGTTTCTAATCAATACGCACGTTTTAGGGTCCCTAGAATTCGAATTTACTATTTTTACGATGATGTCTGTATGTGTGTGTGTGTGTGTGTGTGTGTGTGTGTGTGGATGTGTGTGTGTGTGTGTGTGTGTAACAAAATTTTCGTCTGCGATAACTCTAATACTACAATTACAAAAATTATAATTCTTTCGTATACTTCTTCGTTACATCCATATGAAGAGCTGATTAGATTTTGGTTACAATTGGTCAACCGGAAATACCATCATTTGAAGATTTTAACAGTTTTTCTTGAAAAAACTATGTTAAATATAATTTTTTCACATTTCATGTTATTATAATTATTAAAGAATATTTTATTCTCTATACGATTTGACTGCATTTTATACTTAATATTAAATGGATATAGAGTTAAAAAATTATAAAGCAATTAAATTTCATAAAGTAGCCATAGCTATGGAAACAGCTACTACAGTAAGAAAATTCTGATTGAAAGATGTCAGTGTCAAGTGAAATTGACATAGTGTGTTTTACTGGAAATATAGGATCTTTTACTTTCTGTATGGAATTTGTATAAAATACATACAACTGCTTTAAGGTAATATACAAGAAATAACAATAATAATAATAAATATTTTATTTCTGCAGATACATTGCACTGTATACAGGGTGTAAATGAAATAAGTGCATTAAATTTAACCAGTAATGTAACTCGATGAAAGGAACAATATTTCTTAATAACTTTTTTTTCTAAGTCTTTTAGATTTTGAGTTAAAATTCTTTAAAGATTTGCTGCATATTTCGTTACCCGCTCATGGAGTACAAATGACTGTTGCCGTGTTCAAGTGGGATACAATCAGCTCAAAAATTGTCGGTTATCGGTTACACTTACAGTCACAGTAATTAATAAACGAATCAAGGGAAATAACATTATTATTAATTAATACGTAAGAGTACAATTTTTAAAATAAATAAATTTAAATTTTGGATAACAAAATTATAAAGTTGTGTTTTGAACCAGGGTTTTAATTACCTTTGAATAGTGTGAATAGAGGAAGACAAGGAGAGACGAGGAGCAAAAGCATAGTTGTTAGGTTATGAGATGATTATTTATCGTCGAGAAATCATAGTAGTTTAAATACGTTATTCAAAAAATGTAAGTACAAACTTTTGTCCATTTAAAAGAGGTACATGAGTATCAATAATTAGTCGTCCATTTATTGTTCCCGCCCAAAACATTTTTTAATGAAAATTTTTACAGCATTTTCGTCTGTCAAGATGTGTATTGTGCATAATAAATACACCTTCCCAAGTAAATTCAGTCTCATGAATGATAATTATGAGCCATTCCCAAAATTGTAGTCTGTTATGTGCTGAAAACATTGAACTTTTTGCACATGGTATGGATATAACTGTTGTTTTTTAAAAATTGTCATATGTGACACTCCGTATTGTGATGTGATAAAGATGTACAAGATTAACAAATGTGCGAATATTAAGAACAGAATGATTTGGTGATGATTTGGAAACGCTCCATGTAAATGCGTTGGCAACTCCATGACACTGTCTTTATGAGAACCGTGATGTCAAGTAACATGTAGTACAGATACGAGTAAAAAATAAATAAATAAACCATAGGTAAGTAATTACAATGTCTGTGTACTCGTATTTTGACAGAATTTTACCTTATAAACAAGTTTATTACTAATGTCAAAATTTAATTGCAACAATTGACAGGGCTGTCAATTGCTAAAACAAAATTTTTCATAGCTATTGCTGCTGCATTCAATTATTACAAAAATATTTGGAACGACTCGTCAATTTACGGGGTGGTAAAAATGCTAAAAAAATATGCGATTTCGAGAAAAAGTTATTAAGAAATATTGTTGCTCTCGATGAGTTATACTACTGGTCAAATTTAATGCACTTATTTCATTTACACCCTGTATAGAAAACGTCACAAAATAATAATTTTCTGTATGAAATTTGCATAAAATACATGCAACTGCCGGAAGGTAATGTACAATAAATAGAATATTTAATTTAGCAAGGAACTTTCCGTATGAAATTTGTACAAAATACATAGAACTGACGGAAGGTAATGTGCTGGCCACATCAGATTGTTTACTTATTTATTTAGCTTGTTTATTTACATCACATATCTAACCAGCAAATACAATTATATAATATTTATGTAATAGATACATAACCTTCAAAATTTAAAGTCACTATAAGTTATGTAACATATATTATATGAAAATTCATGGTTCAGGAAGCACCAAATGAACAAAATACGTTGCAAAAGCAAAATACTTTAAATCATCATTATAAATACATAGCAGTTTAAGTAACGAAAACCAATTAATGCCTTTATGGTGTTAATAAACCATAGCGCTGTCATCGGTAATTTCAGTCGTCAATACTGTGATATATAGTATGTTCCGTAAATACCCGAAAGTCACCAATTTGTGTTTTTCCGTTCCGTAAATATTCAATTCCTGAAAAGATTTGATTTATGGAACGGGGTGACCTGAAATTGGTGAGTCTGGTTAGTCACCAAATCATTGCGCTCAAAGCACGATGACATCGGTTATTTGCAATTTGCATCAATTAGACAAATGGCATTGATGCTGTTTGAAGATGATTTTAAGTTTGTTGTTTGCTTTTTGAAGTTGTGATATCGAAAATTTGTAACTATGTTTAAATTATTGAAATAAAAATTGCTAATATATTTTTCTTTTTACAAGAGTGAATAACAAGGTGAATACAATTGTGCACACTGCGATGGAATTATAAATAATTTTAATATTGTTGAGAATCATTAATGCTTTTCTGAGGGAACTTGAATGTCAAGCTGTTCCGAAAATACTCACCACTTTCAGTAACCAACTACTCACTGAAATCACCGATTATGATTCGTCTGATTTATTTACGGAACAAAGTATATAATAGTATGTTCCATAAATACCCGAAAGTCACCAATTTGTGTTTTTCCGTTCCGTAAATATTCAATTCCTGAAAAGATTTGATTTATGGAACGCGGTGACCTGAAATTGGTGAGTCTGGTTAGTCACCAAACTCATCGCGCTCAAAGCACGATGACTTCGGTTATTTGCAATTTGCATCAATTTGACAAATGGCATTGGTGCTGTCTGAAGATGATTTTAAGTTTGTTGTTTGCTTTTTGAGGTTGTGATATCGAAAATTTGTAACTATGTTTAAATTATTGAAATAAAAATTGCTAATATATTTTTCTTTTTACAAGAGTGAATAACAAGGTGAATACAATTGTGCACACTGCGATGGAATTATAAATAATTTTAATATTGTTGAGAATCATTAATGCTTTTCTGAGGGAACTTGAATGTCAAGCTGTTCCGAAAATACTCACCACTTTCAGTAACCAACTACTCACTGAAATCACCGATTATGATTCGTCTGATTTATTTACGGAACAAAGTATATAATAGTATGTTCCATAAATACCCGAAAGTCACCAATTTGTGTTTTTCCGTTCCGTAAATATTCAATTCCTGAAAAGATTTGATTTATGGAACGCGGTGACCTGAAATTGGTGAGTCTGGTTAGTCACCAAACTCATCGCGCTCAAAGCACGATGACTTCGGTTATTTGCAATTTGCATCAATTTGACAAATGGCATTGGTGCTGTCTGAAGATGATTTTAAGTTTGTTGTTTGCTTTTTGAGGTTGTGATATCGAAAATTTGTAACTATGTTTAAATTATTGAAATAAAAATTGCTAATATATTTTTCTTTTTACAAGAGTGAATAACAAGGTGAATACAATTGTGCACACTGCGATGGAATTATAAATGTTTTGAATATTGTTGAGAATCATTAATGCTTTTCTGAGGGAACTTGAATGTCAAGCTGTTCCGAAAATACTCACCACTTTCAGTAACCAACTACTCACCGAAATCACCGATTATGATTAGTCTGATTCATTTACGGAACATAGTAATAAAAAGGTATAAGGTCTATGTTCACTCACTAGTAACAGGTCGCAAGGCTGCCAGAACGTGTGTAAAAAATATGACTTTATTGCAGGACCTCGTATTTTGTCATTATTATAATATCCCATTCGAACTTGTACGAGTATATAGTATAATTTAGTACCGCAAACAACATTTATATTACCTTTTAGCTGTAGCTACACCAGTACCACCGTTGACTTAAAATAAAAACTATTTTTATTGTATGCTATCAAAAGCATACAGTTAGACTTATATCCCTCGGGTGCAAAATCTACTATTCCAGTATTTAAATGTAATAAAAAGTTGTTTCATAAAATTTAATTTTACGAGTTAGTATATTTCATATATTGTTACTGTCTCTACATTATGTAACCTCATTTTACTAATGTTAAATAATATTCAATGCCAGTTTGAATGTTTGGTATATTTGAGGGACCTGATGCGGTGTTCCTTTTAAGCCTCTGAATCAAAGCACATGTCTAATCTCATCTGAAACGGTTCGCACAAATTAATTGTGTACATTATGGTGCCGTGTGCCTGGTCGCAAAACTGATGAGCCGGGTTCGATTCCAACCGACGCCAAAATTATTTAGAATTTTAAATGTCACAAATGAGACCCCTGTAGTGCACTCTACACACCACCACGATACACAGATATCGGTAATGATAATAGACATATTCGTACCGTGCGAACGTTTATCAGGCATCAACTCAAGGGCGTGGAGAGTTACACAGGGTCACTTTTGTGCCATTTAAAATTCGAAATAAGTTTTACGATATACTGAATCGTAAATGTCTTATTACAGAGATCTGTTTCTAGCGGCAAAGAAAGTTTTCACCGGCTAGCCCATAAAAAAATTTACGGGCTGTTAAACCATAGTAACATATATACAGATTTATTTATTCATTATTTACAATTTAGTATATTATAAAACATGGTACAATGCACAACTGTGGCCCAAATTTACGTGCTCGCGCAGATAACAAGTTCGCTTCTCTCGCTCGTTAGGTACCGTGCACGCATGTAAATTTCTGAGTAACGGTGTTGCAATGTAAATTACTATCATTCATATTTAATATTAAAACGGGCGTCCAAGCGTAACATTTTTGTTTAAATTATCATATTTTAAGAATATTTTATATACAGAAATCATGAACGGCTGAGCAACTTATAATATTTGGGTTAGGGGATTTTTACAAATTTAATGTATCTAACAAATAAAACGGAACTATCTTATTAATTAAAATATTGCAAAAACATTTAGCGTCCCAGAAACTGTGGAGCCATCAACATGGGGTAAATCTGGATATGTTTAAAGAATATTACAAAATTTTAAACTTTTCATGCATAATTTCCGAAAATCAAGTTTGCGATATGATCGTTGTAACACCTTGTGTAGCTAAAAAAACAAAGGACGATAGAAAATTTCTGTAGTGACTATTAAATTTATCAGCTTTGCTCTGTCGTTAATATTTTCCGAGATACATTGAAAAAACTGCGAAAATAAGACTCCTGTACTTCACTTATTTCAAGTACAATGTTAACGCGATGAAGCCATGACAGGTTTTTACAACACACGTCACACCAGAAAAATTTAAAACAAGAAATATTTTTTAAAATTCTATTCTTAAAAGCGTATACTTGCCAAACCGCAAAACGTTTATTAAAATTAACTACATGAACCATGCTATTAGAAGAAAAAAAAAATGAAAATGCGCAACTACCTCATACTAGAGCGATAGGACATTGTCTACTTGGCCTATTAGGATATCTGTAGTTTTAATAAAATAATTGTGTTTCTCAGATATTACACAGTTTATTTAATTATATACAAGTTCAACTAATATATTTATTTTTATTTTTCACATATTGTTTTTTTACAAATTTTTGTCACTTGATTAAATTGTGTTATGAACTGCGGGAGGGCAAAACTTGATTTTATTTTCAACACTCTCCTGACGAATGCAGTTGATGATTTATTTCGGTTAAACCAAGTTGACTTTGGCGATGTGCAAACTTCGATGCTGGTAGAGGTTTCGTGAAGATATCTGCATGTATATCTTCCATTGGTCGAAGGCTGATGGCGACGTCACCTCGGGCAACAGCTTCTCTTATGAAATATTCTTTTATGCTGAAATGTTTAGACTTGGAATTAAGTAAAGGGTTTTCACGCAAATTTTTAGCAGCTTGGTTGTCATTATATAAATTGACAGTTTTAATTGACATGCCCATTGTTTGATATGAATTGCTTCCTTAGTCGCCTCTATTAATGTCATACATTCTACCTTGGCTGTGAAAAGTGCTACAGTCTTTTATTTTCTTGATTCCCAGCTTATAGTTTCGCCAAATTTAAAACAATACCCAGTGTACGAACGATGATCTAGTGTGCATGATGCCCAATCTGCATTTGCAAATCTAGTTAGTTCTTCATTGGTCCTTTTAAAAGTTAATTATAGATTTTTCGTTCCTTGTAGATAGCGAAGAACTCGTTTTGCAGCAACCCAGTGTTTTTTTTACCAAAACATGAGTTAAATTGACTGAGATGAGTAACTGCGTGCGAAATATCCGGTCTGGTGGCAACTGCTAAGTACATCAAGGACCCTATTAAATTTTGATACGGGAAATTAAGTTCTTTTAATTCAGATTTTGACAGTTTATTTTTAAGTCATTTGTAGTTGAAACAGGTTTCCATATGAAATTTTTTAAGAACTTCTTTTATATAACGGGTTAAAATAAAATACACCTGTTGTGTGATGATGCAGAATGTATTATTCATTTATGTATTTATTTAAGTGGCGATCGATTTCGGACGATAGTCCACCATCAGGCCGACGCGTCAAAATAGTAAAAATATATATTGTAGAAAAACTTTAAATGACAAAAACATCTTATAATGATGTCGAAAAATTAATGAAAGTATTAAGATTATAATTCTCCGTTTATCAATGTAATCTTTATACTTTCATTAATTTTTCGGCATCAATATAAGATGGTTTTTCATTTAAAGTTTTTCTACGATATATATTTTTACTATTTTGACGCGTCGGCATGATGATGGAGTATCGTCTGAAATCGATCGCCACTTAAATAAATAAATAAATAAATAATACATTCTGCATCATCACACAACAGGTGTAATTCATTTTAACCCTGTATCAACATGCAGAACAACCTGGAGAGATTTATTCAATATATTCTTTTATATATTTCTTCTGCGATGCTACTATTTTTTATTTTCATAAGTAAATTCTATTCCCAAACAATAGTATAATTTTTCAAGATCGTTTATTTCGCAAATATTCATAAATTTTTTTTTATTTTATTTATTTTCGTTTGATTGGACATTGCAATAATTATGTCATCCACGTAAATAGCTATTATTATTTTTCCTCCCTTCGAAAGTATATAAATACAAGGATCTGCATGAAGATATAAATACTAGTTTTTTTAGGGAGTAATCCAATTTTAAAAATCATTGACGGCAAGCTTGTTTTAAGTCATATAGTGCATTTCTCAATAAACATAGCCTTTTTCATTACTTCTTGAATCTTTAACATCTCTCTTGCTTTCAAATTTAATTCGGAATCTTCATTTTCGTCAAATATTTCTTATAAGTATTTTTTGAGATTTTTAGGTTTCTTTATATAGATTTATTTGTTCATAATACCATTTAAAAATGCTTTAGATACAACCATTTAATTTAAATTTAAAATTTAGGTTTTCTTTCACTGTAGTAGCTATTAATAATCTAATGTTTTTGACTTGGATTCTTGGGATTAGTATAAAATGCAACTTTGTTTGTTGAACTGTTTGATTTTGCCTTTTTTGCTTCGTTTTCCTCAATTATTTTCACTTTTAAATCCTCAGGAGATGGTAATGTATCTCTGCTCTGAATAGCTATTCTGAAATTTTCGAATGATGACAGGAAACAGTACAACACCCAAGTCTGCAGTCTATCTACGGTATCACAAAAATTATTTAAATGGTCACGTAAATCATCACAATTTTTTATTTTATGTAATATTAAACGTTTTAATAAAACGTTTTCTGGCAGGACCATTAATTTGAGCATATACTTTGTAAAGTATCGCAGACCACTTTTGATGTTTTAGTATTTTTGACTTGTTTAAGCTCACTAGGGAAAATAATAAACAGTAAATCACATCTTGCATTTAGATTAGACTCTTCCCAGGGAATAATTTCATTTGGTTTTAAAGGTTTTACTTTTGTTCCAGAGACATAACCCCATAGACCATTTCTTATTAAAATAGTGTGAACTTGCATTTTCCACGTATAATAATTGTCTCTTTTCAGAGGTTCAGCTCTATAATTCATATTCGAATTATTCATCTTATGGCTTTTTCTATTGGCACTGTTTATATCTGACACAGTTCAAAACCTGAGGCCATAACGTGTAGTTTTAATTAAATAATTGTGGTCCTCTAAAAACACGTATTTCGCCTAGAAAAAGCCTTTTCAAGTGATTTAGAGACATGTTATGAGAAAGTTTTTACATCCGATTTGAACGTTTCATGGTCTGAAACGACAGATTTGCATGTGCACTTTGGACAGAGTTTATTTTATTATAATGAGTTCAACTCACATATTTATTTTCATTTATCACATATTGTTTTTTTACAATTTTTTGTTACTTGATTACATTGTGTTATGAACTGCGTAAGTGCACCACTTGATTTTATTTTTAACAATATCCGCCCCTCGTCAGGTATCAGTATAAAACAGTTTTATGAAACTTTGGGAGTTTTGTTAGTAAATAATGTATACTTACCATATTTTTGTATTAGCACCTTATAATAATCATATTAGGGTGCATCTATCAAATGAATTTACTACGAGTATGACCCATGTAACGAATCCACTTTTAGAGCACTTTTATTAAAGTGACGATTATCTTCATAAGAGTATAATGTACAAGAGCGCTTCATAATAGCGCAGAGCCATTATTATAATAGTGCGCTCGTAATACTGGCCTCTGTATTCGTTATTCGGTTGTTTCGATATTTATCAATTACCTACATCTGTTGCAATTGTATACAGGCTAATAAACAGTTGTCCCTCCCTTTTTGAGTGAACAAATTTTGTGATAACATAAATGAATTCTTGTTCCCATTTCATTGATGTTAAATGGTGCATGAGTATAAACTGTACGTCTAACGTTTGACGATTATAATTCCAGAAACTTCATTATCAAGTTCATTACAAATAAAAATAACCTTTGTTTGAACATTCAAAGTACAAAGTTTTAGTTTCGCTTTATTAAGTTGCTGCATGTAAAATTTGATTACCAAACTCAGCGAAATGTCAATATAATTTCCGAGTGAACTATAAGTAAGTATATCCCAGGATTTCAGTTTGAGTATGGGTATGCATAGTGTACACTATCAACATGGACATAATGAGTACACGCATTTAACATCCAATCAATATCCGACAACGTAGCTGCTTAATAGTGTGGCTTATAGATAATTCCACTCTGGAACACTGTGGAACACTGGTTTATCTCGAAAATTTAACTGTAGTAGAATGCGCCCTGAATGCCAATGAATTCTCCCCTATTTCTTATCAAATGAAGCGAAATATCGGTTTGGAATTTCTTCTTATTTCTAGATGTTTTTCTCTTATTCATTGAACTTTAATTTTTCTGTCTAAAGAAACGTTGCAAATTGTTGTAAATTACTTAACAGCCTAATACGATTGAACTGGAAACCACATTATGCTCCCACAAATGAATGAAAAAAGTATAAATATTATAAAAACATATTGATATATCTCATTTATATTTGTTACATATAATATAGACATATAGGTATTTATATTTATACACGCATTAAGTTTAGAGAAATCTGATGATGCTAATGTTATATCGGAATTACATTCTAATAAAAAATATTTGTGAAACTAAAAACCCTGTATTTCACTTGTCATATGTTATATTCTAGTTTCTAATAATAGATGGAGCCACTATTGCATATGTAATCTAGTCTCTCTACTTGCAGTCTGCTAGAGTTGTTAGCTGTGTGCCTACATACTCCACGACTACACTTTATTAATAAATATGTTCATGAAAACAATGTTGTTTATTTAAACATATTACATGGCGCAGTCGGCAGCTACAAATGCAACGAACAGTATTAAGTGCAGTAGTTAAATCAGCATCGTGAGATTACACGACAAAAACCGGATAAAGTTCGCTCAACAGACATAAGCTACAACACGTGTGGCCATAGAATCGCTTCAGCAGCCAAAACAAATGTTTACTGAGGGCGATATAGGAGCAAATTGGAAGAAGTTCAAAAGTAGTTTCCATTTGTATTGCACGGCAACAGAAATAAACAAAAAAAATGGTGGAATTCAAGTCACTGTCTTATTGCATTGTGCCGGAAATAGCGTGGTCGAAATCTTCAACACGCTCACCCTAACGGACGCAGAAAAATGGACATAAAATCAGTTGTCACCAAACTTGATGCATATTTTCTGCCGAAATGTAACATCAGTAAGAAAACTTGCAGCTAATTGTAAATTTGATAACCTAAAAGACCGTTTGATTCAAGATCGCATTGTCAGCGGAGTCTATGGTCAACGTGTTAAAGGCAGACTCCTTCGAGAAACGGACCTCACACTAGGCCAACAAGATTTGTAAAGCAACAGAAGAAGCTGATTAGCGCATAAGGACCAAGATGAACAACACGAAAAGTTTAGCAGTCAATGAAGTTAACTAGAGCTACCCATAGAAATCACGCTGTGGTGGACAATCAGCACAAAAAGGGCAGCAGTTGCAGTACAAAGGAAAACCATCGGGACAACGAAGTCGACCAGCATCGCCATAGGAAGCAAAGTGTGTACGTTGTGTTTATGTACATAAGTTTAAACGTGGTAAGCAATGTATTGTTTGTAAAAAAACCGGTCATTTTGTAAAAATAGTAAATCTGCTAATTTTGTGAGCGAGGAAAATACTGACGCTTGTGAATATTTGCTTGGTTCATTCAAAGTTAATGATATTAAACTCGAAGATAATTGATATACTACATTAAAAAATTTAAATTGTGATGAAATGATAAAATTTAAACGGGAATCGGGAGCACATGTAAACGTATTACCGGAATATATTTTTAAAAAACTTAACTTGTCTGAAAATCTTAAGAAAAGTGAGATTCGTAATTCTAATTAGGAAGGTCAAAAGCTCAATGTTATTGGTATTTGTAAATTAGATGTAGCGATTAATAATAAGCAATATGAACAAGCACCCATTTTGGGTATTAAGAGTTTACCTGAGTTAGATTTAGTAAGGAAAACTTGTGAAATTTTAGAAATTAAAAATAATTATATTTTGAAAAAGTATTCAGATTTGTCCCAAGGTAAAATAAATAGTAACCCATAAGAATTTAAACTTCGGGAAGATTATCAAGCAGTCACAATTCCATGTCGTAGAGTTCCGTTTTAAGCTATGGACAAATTAAAAGTAGAATTAAAGAGAATGGAAAGCGATGTAATTATTGGCAAACAAACAGAACTCTCAGAATTTGTCAATCCTATAATACTTGTGAATAAGCCAAATAAAAGTTTCAGAATCTGTCTCCATACCTTTTGGATCAAGCCCTTGTCAGGGAGAAATACAAGATGCCCAAATTTGAAGAAACTACTGCACCCATGAAAGGATGTAAATACTTAAACAGTCTTAGATGCACACAATGGATTTTGGCGAATCGTGCTTTCGGAAGCAGCCTCAAAATTGACGTTCGCAATACACTATGATCGTTATAGATTACTCAGAATTCCTTTTGGATTGGATGTTAAATGCGTGTACTCATTATGTCCATGTTGATAGTGTACACCATGCATACCCATACTCAAACTAAAATCCTGGGATATACTTACAGTTCACTTGGAAATTATATGGACATTTCGCTAAGTTTGGTAATGAAACATTACATGGAGCAACTTAGTAAAGCGAAACTATAACTTTGTACTTTGAATACTCAAACAAAGTTTATTTTTATTTGTAATGAACTTGATAATGATGTTTTTGGAAACGACAGACGTTCAGTTTATTCTCAAGCACCATTTAACACTCAATGAAATAGGAATAAGTATTCATTATGTTTTTATTAATAACCTTACTGACATATTGGGAAAAACAAGCCAAATCAGTTACTTTTGAACGTCTACGCATGAAACCATGTTGGTCAAATGAGATTAAGGATTCTGTATTTATAAGTAAGGAATTGTAAATTACTAATTTTTGCGAAGTTATTTATAATCAAAATAGGTCGATAATATGATATATCAGATATGACGCCCTTTTTGTATACTGGTGTAATGTGTGTAATCTTCCATTGTTCCGGGAATGTGTTGGTTTTTGTTGCTAAATTTATGATTCTAGACAAAGGATCAGCAAGAATAAATCTACAATCTCTTATAAGAAATGCGGGAATCTTATCATCGCCACAAGATGCTTTTTTGGTAGTTTTGCCATAATTAATATAAGCGTTGAGTTGAGTCGAGAAGGATCAGCTGGGAAATCGTTGAAAAAAAGAGCAAGGCCTTGGTGATCCAGAATAAAATTTAAAAAAGTTATTTGGCGGAGTGGTATGTCCTTTTTATGAATTTTTCGTAGAAAGTACATTCTTCCTAATTATGGGTTTTGAACAGTTAAATCCCTGAGGCCAGTTTCAGTCAAAAATCTTCTAACTTTATTGTCGAGGTTTGAAATTGGAGATTTGTTCAGTACAATAGACTACTCAAGGAAACCCTTCACATAAACTTACAAAAACTTTAAAAATAACCTTATACATGCCACACAATTTCTAGGGAATTTTAAGTAGTTTTTCTTCATATTTCTTCTCCCATGTATGCGCATGTACATTTTTGATTTCAATTCATATTTATTTTTCATTTTACTTACTTTTCTTAAGTCAGTTCTGCAGGTACACCCATAAGTTTAAGATGGGTTTTTATCAATTTGTATTGTAGTTCAAATATTATTATATTTTTAACGAAAATTTTTTTTTGACAAATTGTTATTGAACTATAACTACTTTTTTACATTTTATTTTTTGTAATATGGTGAGTGATTACACACATTTTTTTCTATTTTAATATTTTATAATTTTATATGTAACACAAAATGATTTTTGTAGCTGATGATGAACCACTAAGGTTCGAAACGTCCGTTTTTTTAATTATATTCTGGATCACCAAGGCCTTGCTCTTTTTTCAATAATTAATTAAGTTCATATTCAGAGGTATTTTCAATGATAAAACAATTATTATTATTATTATTATTATTATTATTATTATTATTATTATTATTATTATTATTATTATTATTTTCCTTTATTCACCATTCAATTGTACATGTTTTCTACAGGTTCCCAGGGAAGTATTACAATACATCTTTTAAGTAAATATAGTAAGCATTACAATACATTTATTACATTACATTGTAGGGTGGGTTGGAATCTGGGCCTGCGACACACGTACCATCTCCTGGGTTGGCAAGGATCTCCATCGGCCTGGGCAAGACAGGATCCCTCATATTTCGTCTGGACAGGATACTCAGGTAAGGATTCTTCTAACAATATGACAAGTATCTAATATTACTGCTTTTTGCATATGTTGGTATAAAGTAGGTTTTAGCTTTACTAGCTGTATGTTTTCCAATAGGCTATTTGGAATTTCCCCTGTGGCTCCAACAATTATGGGTACTACGACGACTTGGTTTTGGTTCCACAGTTTTCTGAGCTCGTCAGCCAAAGGTGAGTAATTAGTAATTTTTTCTTCATAAGCTTCTTGTATATTGAAGGCAGATGGAACTTTAACATCAATTATGTATGTTGTTTTATTTACTTTATCTTGTAGTACAATATCAGGTTTTTATGTTTAATTTCTTTTTCCGTTTGTATAATGCGGTCCCAGTATATTTTGTATTCATTCTTATCTATAACACTGTCTGGGTCATACAGATAGTACTTTTTGTTAGGTTCCATTCTGTCTTCATATAGCTTTATAAGTTCAATATGTAGTATTTTGGCTACATTATTATGCTTTTTTAGATAGTATGTTTGGCAAAGTTTCCCGCATGCACTTATTGTATGTAAAAAACAAAGTGAGACAATTGATCACATGATCAATTGTCTCACTTTGTTTTTTACATACCCTGCATTTTTCGTCCGTAGCATCCTGATCTTTAATTATATTCTTGCGGTAATATTTTGTGTTGATGACTTGATCTTGTATTGCTATGATGAAAGCTTCTGTCTCAGAAAATATATTGCTCGTTCTGAGCCAGGACAGAGTAGCTTTTTTATTAATGTATTCCTGGCCTAATAGCGTTGGATATCTGCCATGTAGTGGCTTTTGTTTCCAGTTTGTTAGCAATTGATCCTGTGAATGTTGTATTTTGGGGACTGCCCGTATCGTTAAAGTTTAATGTTGTTATATTTTTATCCGCATGGACTATAGCTGCATGTCATTGGGATGTTTCTTTTTTCTCCCAGAAGTATACCCTGAGATTATTCTATTGTCTTTCACATCTGTCAATGATGTTAGGTATTCCCGTTTCGCCTAATTCTCTCGACAGATGTACTCTTTCTTTGGCGCTCTTTGGGTGATGACTTCTGTGCTTCGTTAGTATAGTTCTTGTTTTAATATTTAAGTTTTCTAGCTCAGTCTTGGTCCAATTTAGTATACCAAAAGTATATTGTAGGGAGGAAGTGCGAAAGAATTTATGGCTTTTGATTTATGTCTTGCGCTTAACAGCGACTTCATAATGAATTCTAATCTTTTGAAGTATATTTGTGTTGTCATTTTTTGCTTTTTTTTATTAATACCTAGAGCTTGGTCATACCCTAGATACTTGTAAAGGTCGTTCTGTTCCATGTGCTCTATTTCTCTTTCTTTCTGGATAACATAATTTCCTTCATAGCTCCACTTTCCTTTTTCCATGGTATTTATTTTACATTTCTCCAGACCGAAGTTCATGCTTATGTCATCGGAAAATTTTCTAGTAACTTCTATAAGTTTTTCTATTCCTTTCCTATCTTTTGCGTATAATAGTATATCATCCATGTATAAGAGATGATTTATTTCTACGTTTGTGTTCTTCACCAAATACCCTTTCCCAGCTTTCCTGTATCGCCAAACAAGTAACGAAAGTTACATATATCTGAAATTATGAGCTGAATGAAAATTGATACGTTTACAAGAAGGAAGTTCACATTTAATAGATAAAGCCGGGTTATAATCATCTTCATGTACTAAAGGAGAGTGTGATTTGTTTATATTTGAAGTCAAAAAATTAGAGAACGCTAGATCTAATATATTATTTGAAGTATTAGGGATAGAGTTAAATTACTGCAAAATTTAGATCACAGAAATATTAAAATTTCCAAGAAAATAATATTCTCATTGATGAAAAGAATTTCTAGCATGTCTGTGAACGTATCAAGGTCTTTTGTATTTACATCGGGCGGTATATACACAGCACATAAAATAAATGAACAGTTAGTGTAAAAACACTTGCAAGCAGCGATGTCAACCAGCGGAACTGAATTTTTTTATGTTTGAAGTGTCTATTATTTTGTAACTAATAGAATCTTTTAGTGCGATTAAAACACCACCACCCTTAGTGAGACTGGTAAGAATAAATAATCTATCATCACGAATAATATTATAATTACTTGGAAATATTTCAGAATTAAGAACAGAGTCACATAAACAAAATTCAGTCACAACAATTACATCATGAGGCGGCTTACATAAAACAAATGATATTTAGAATTTAGCCCCTAGTGTTTTGATAGAAAATATGGAGTGAAACGGCAGATCTGTTGGGAGAATTCAGTTTAAAGAAGAAACAATTTTAGGAATATTACTGGTATATTTAATAATTAAATTACTCTCTCCATTAGCAATACGGGAATCCAATTCCAGCTTTACAGATTTGAAATATTCAATCTGCATTTTGGTACGGTCACGAGCGATAGATATATGTTTCCATTTGTCAAAAGTTTTTAATGTTCTAGATTTTTTTCTGATTTGGATAACATCATCAGAAGAGGATAGCTGTACTTTTGCAGGACGTGAAAGTGTTGTTGTGTTATCATAACGGCCAATGTAAGTGTATTTAATAATAGTACAATTAACATCAATATCAGCAAAAATAGTTTTAATTAGGAAAGCGTCATTTTCATGTAACTGATCTTTATATATGGAATTATTTTCTGGTGATCCATAAATTATGATATTGCAGGAACGCTTCCGACGCTAAGTAATTTACTGGATGATATTTTCAGTCAATAAAGGTACAGGTTGAGGTGCGTGCACTTCTTTCAATAATTTTTTCATGTCATCCAAATTTTTTTGTAGGTTAATGGTAGTTAATTTGAGACTGTCAATATCATTACGAATAGGACGGCAGCTGGGACAATTCCATTTTATACCCGATTGTTTATTATTTATTGAGTGAGCCATAGAAGCATTAACATCAACGCAATCTATATTAAAACTGTTCTTACAAACGTAAACTTTTACAAGTCTGTGACTTTCGGTTGCAGAATTGTAACAATGACACAAAACAGACATGATGATCAAGAAGTAAATACGAAAATAAAACAATAATAATAGAATTAAAGTTTGATTTTTACAGATGTATTTGTGCTGATAAATGTGAACAAATATTTTACGAACCCAAATAGATATAAACAAAGAGATGCAACCACGTTTTTAAGAATAGAGGTATAGGAAAAAAATTGAAGAAACTTACTTCCAAGGTTGATTCTTACAATATATGTAACACTTTCAAATAAAAAAATTTAAACGAATCGTCTAATACCAAAAAAGTATATATATATATATATAATATTAACAGCAATTCGAGTACATAATAATAATAATAATAATAATAATAATAATAATAATAATAACAGTAATAGTAATAGTAATTTATTATTAGAAAAGAACTGAAAAATTAAAATTAAATAAAAATGTTAAGTTTGAAAGTTGTAAATAATTAAAATATTAGTTGAAATTAAAATTTTACACTGATTGGCAGTTGTTATCGAGCTAAATAAGTTTAACAAAAAATGACAATCGTTGTAATATATATATATATATATATATATATTATATATATATATATATATATATATATATATATATATATATATATTATATATATATATATATATATATATATATATATATATATTATATATATATATATATATATATATATATATATATATATATATATATTACAACGATTGTCATTTTTTGTACATATATATATATATATATATATATATATATATATATATATATATACATAGTAAAAATAAAAAATAAACAAAAATGGTATATAGAATAGTCATACGAGTAAAGAATTAAAAGTTAAATTTATATATATATATATATATATATATATATATATATATATATATATATATATATATTTAAATATATAGATTAGATTTTTTTTTAGATTAATCGTTTATTTGCGTAAGTGATACAACTTGTGCAAAAGTGAGGTTGACAATATACTAATTACAGTAAGTTGGCCATTGCTACATATACATTTACGATTATCTTACAATTAATAAAAAAGTTTGAATACTTATCTAATAAAGAGACCCTTGAAAAAGAATACCTCTAAAACATAAACATAACATAAATAGTTTATATTGCATATTTATGCGCCTATTTAGCTTACATATATAAACACTTATTTAGTAAAAAAAAACATTTTTAAAAATATATGCATATATCTAAATTCATCTAGGATGTATGAAAGTAATTTTTAACATTTAACAAATAGAAATAATAGATTAATTTTTATTATATATAAAGAAAAAATTAAATATTTAGTAAAGGAAGAGTTCTATTCTTCATTAATAAATATTCGTTCCTTTAAGGCAAAGTAAATAAAATGGTAAACCTCAGATAATTTGCGAGGATTTTCAATTGTGAGTATTGAGCCTAGTAAGAAACATTGGCTGTTAAAGTAGTTTACTTGGTGATCAATGTATATCTTTCTTAGAGCTTTATGCAAGGGACATTCAAAGATAAAGTGAAATATATTATTGTAGTTATTTGAGTTACAGCATTCACAAATTTCCTCTGGGTTAAAAGAGCCTGCAACTCTGAATTGACTCACAAGCCTAAGTATTTTTATGTTCATTTTATATGTTAAGTACTTTTCAGGCCCAAAGAAAAATTTAATGTGTTTATACAAAGTATGATGTTTTGAATTATTCATACTCATTGAGTCAAGATTTCTTAGTTTTTTCTCCAAAGTTTCTAAGATTGAATTCATATTATTTTTAATAGTATTTACATTTTGAGATTCCCAGATATTCTCGAGGTCTAAGCTGTGCAAAAGATCTCTGAGGTGACATGCCCAATTAAGTTTTTGATTTCTTTCTTTGGTAGCAGACATAGTGACAAGGCGGTCAAAACACATTTTAGGTAGTCTAGAGTCTTGCATTTCTAATAATTTAACCCAATAAGTCAGCATATGTTTATGGATTATATTACTTAGACTTAGAGGATATCTTCCAGTTTCTAGACGTACTACATAGTTAGCAGTATTACGTGGCCAGTTAAAGACTGACTTAAAAAAAGACATTTGTACTGACTCTAACTCTAAAGTGTACCTGCAGCCCCAAATTTCCGCGGCATATAGAAGTGAGCTTAGAATTGTTGCATCGAAAAGAACATTTTTATCTTCCCAAGAGTTGGATTTGCAATTGACCAAGGTTTGTTTCAAGCAATTTAAAGCTTTAGTAGCTTTCTGTTTAGATAGTATCAACTGATCCTTAAATCCACCATTACTACTAAAAATTAGACCAAGATATTGGAACTTTTTAACAGTTTCTATTCTTTCATTTTTGTAGGTAAAATTAAATGATTTCAAATTATCAGAGCGACCACTTAAACTGAAAAGCATTATTTTTGATTTATCGACATTTAAAGTTAGATCATTCTCTATGCAGTAACGTTCTAGTGTTCGTAGTTTACGTTGCAAATCTATTTTTGAGTTTGCTAATAGAGCAATGTCATCTGCGTATGATAAAGCTATAATTAAATTTTTTTGATTTATGCTAACTCCTGTATGATTATGTAAATAAAAAAAAGTTTCGAAGTCACTTGTATATAGTATAAACTGTAGAGGGCTCAGTGAATCTCCTTGCAAGACTCCCGAGGTCACATTTATTTCCCGCGTACACTCATTGTTAAATCGAATAAATACCGACGCAGAACTATATAATGAGATAAGTGTATTTAATAGTAATGAACTCATTCCTAGTTGGTATAATTTAATCCAAAGCTTTTCATGATTCACGGAATCAAATGCTTTTTTAAAGTCTAAAAAAGCGACTAAAAGTTTTCTTTTTGAATATCTGGTATTTATTGCTATTAAACTATTTAAGGTAAAGATTTGTTCCGTGCATCCCCGATGTATTCGAAAGCCTGCTTGAGTTTCTGGCAGGATATTATTTATTTCTGCCCAATTTAAAATTCTACTGCTTAATATTGATGTAAATATTTTTACTATGTTATTTATGAGCGATATTCCACGATAGTTATTTGGGTCGGTTACCATTCCTTTTTTGTAAAGCATGAAAAGAATTATTTTGCCCCACTCTTTTGGAACCTGTGCAGAGGTTAATATTTTATTATACAAATTTAGCAGAAATAATTTCCAAGGAAGTGGGAGATTTTAAAAAAATTCATTTGCAATTTGGTCTTTACCAGGACTTTTATTAAGCTTTAATCTTTGTATAGCAAGTAGTAATTCGTTGAATGTTACTGGGTTATCTAGAGTAGGATGTCGTGCATCGTAAAAATTTGAATTAAATATTGTTGAGTTTTGTAGGTATAAGCTTTGTAAATAATTTTCCCAATCATTTAATGCGATATTATTGGCGAAGGAAAGGTTATTATATCGAAAAGGTTTTATAGCTTTCCAAAAGTCATTCCGATTTTTTGAGTTAACCAGTTTTAATCGTAAGCTATTAAAGTATTCTATTTTTGAGTTAGTAATGAGCTGTCTATATGTTTTTTTACTATCTAAGTATTGTTCTCTAGCTTCGTTTTTGAAATTAGTTGCACGAAATTTCCTGTAACATTTTCTCATAATCTGTTTTTGCTCTCTGCAGGCTTTATTGTACCAATTTTGTTTGTATGTACTCCTATTCTTGTAATTTTTTATTGTAGTAACCATATTAGCAGAGTTTGCTGCTTGATAAATGCTACTGACAAGAAATTCATAAAGCTCATCCTGTTTATAATTATTTAAAGGGGGTGCTTGAATCGCGATTTCTAGTAATAGATCACTATATACATTTTTAAATTGATTATTCCACCTTAAAATCTTTCTAGTTTCCTGTACCATAGCCGCATTCACATTTAATAATTTGGAAAAATTGTAAGTAATTGTACCTGCTAATATAACAGAAGTTGGAAAATGATCTGACAAATGAATGGAATCAAGGACTATGAAATCTATGAAATATTTGCAACAATAATAGTTTATCCATACCAAATCAATGATACTAAATCCACCAGATAACGTACATGTTATTTTTCCCTCCTTGTCACTTGTGCTTCTTCCATTCGCCAAAATAAACCCGCATTCTTCCATGAGCTCTACCATTTGAATCCCGCGGTTGTCCACTTTATCATCCTCAGACTCTCTGACACAGCTTAGCCGAAGACTAGGGATATAATCTTCTTCGTCATATTGATTAAGTTTACCAACCCTGGCGTTGAAATCCCCGCCAATTATAATGTTCTCCTGAAAATTATTTGAAAAGTAGGTTACAATATTTTTGAAATTTTCTATTTCTGTACAACATTGTTTGTCTGGTCTGAGGTAAACTGTACCAATAATATAACTAATATTATGGCAAAATGCTCTAAAAAAGATACAAAATTCTGTTTCGAGTAACAATTCAAATTTAATATTATTTTTATAAAAAATAGTTATACCGCCTCTACCTCTTCCCTTTCTATATATTTTATTGGCTAGAATTATATACTTGTTATAGCTTTGAAAATAGTTAGGAAGTTTATTTGGAATTGATGTTAGCCATGTTTCACTGAAACACAGTAGTTCATGTTCCAAAAGAAAGTTACAATCCTCTGTTGAAAATCTGTACAGCTTATTAAACCCATAAATATTAAAGAAAACTACTTTAATAGCAAGCTGTGTGTCAATGTTCATGGCTTTATCATTACATTGTAAATTACTTATCTTTGTTAAGTCGATGTTACTTGTTTCGGGGGTAATCCTAAAAAATTGTCCAAATTGCTGTTGTTCTTATTCATAGTGTCTTTGCCGTCCTCGCTGCTTGAGTTGAAAACTGGATAGTACTGTTTTCTGGATTTATTTGTTTGGGGAGTTTTTGTTGGAGTATCTTCGGATGATACACGATCCCTCTTAGTACCCTGGCTGCTACTGTCTGCGCCGGTTATGATTTGTATTTTGTTTCTGAAAATTTTCGCTTTGATGCCCTGTGCTTGATAGTTTTTAAGTTCTTTAACTAAAGATTTTCGGTTTTCAAGCTCACGATCCGTCAGGTCTAGGTTAATGTATATTTTTGAGTTTTTTTAGTTGTCTACGCTTCGAAAATACTTCATTCTTCGTTTTCACACTTAAAAATGCAACTAAAATTGGTCGTGTTTTATTCTTGTCGAATTGGCCAAGCCGATAAATTTCATCGATGTCTAATTCCTTTGTATTTATTTGTAGCTGCTCATTTATGATGTTTAGATCGTTACTTGTAAGCTCTGTGTTATTTTTCTCACCTTCTTGAACACCAAAGAATAACACGTTCCTTCTTTTGGCATTTCTTTGCAATGTTCAATACTTCTTTCTTGTGCTTGTACTTTAGCTTTTAACAAGTTTATATTTTGAGCATTATTGTCGATGGAATTCTTAAAGGTATTTATTTGTTGCTTAGTTTCGTCAATGTCCATTTTAATTGTGTCCAGCATACTCATTTTTGAAAAGATAACATCGATTTTCTGTTCCATTGTATATTCCATATTGAGGTTATGTTTATATAAACTTCAATATTTCCGCAAAAAAAAATTATATTTTTACGTTTTAGTACTTTAGTGCTATTTTTATCACTGCACAATATAGATTTGAAAATTATTTTGTAAATTAAAGGATGCAGAAAATAGTTTTATATAACTTTCACTTTTTACACATGTGCTTCTAGTTTTACTTATTGCCAACTCCTAGCCTAGCGGCTCGTTTTCCAAACTTGGACTCGTACGTTAACAGATTGCCTTATGATACTTGTGTTTTAATGTACTATTAAAATATGATGGCACTAGAATAAAGTACGTAAATTAAAAGTTAAGATTTTTTTAACTGAATAGTTAAATAAATTTTTGAGGTGAGTATAAACTTGCTTTAACACATTAAGTTTCCCATATATCCCTATGGGTTGGTGTAATATTGTGAAATAGTTGCGAATTTGCGAGAGTGGTTTTCCTTTAGAGGCATCATTCGTTCAACAATCTTTGAATATAATTATAACCAAGGCAACTCTACATATAGCTACATATCTGGAGTCGAGGATTTGAAATGGAAAATTACCGGAACCGGAACGCCAAATTCCAAAGTAACTTCGACAAAAAAAAAACAAATTGACAAAAAATACATAGCAATTACATTTATTTTCAAACAATATAATAATAAACGCAAGCACAAAAATGTTTATTGTAGTAATTGCATTAAAAAATCACAGCAAATTTACAAAAAATTGGAACACAGAATTTTAATAACAAATCAAATACCAACTTGACGGTCGCGTTTACCTTAGTCGTATTATTACTACCATATTCCTACTATCTAATGTGGAATATGTATATGGATAGTACGTAGTGCATCGAAAGTTGCGATCTCGAGTAGCCCAGTTTTCTTGCCCAAGTCCAAAGTGCAAATATTGAGATTGTACTACTCGAGTACGTATAGCTTGGTATTTTTAGAAATAATACATAAACTGATAAGTCGTCAAATTGAGAAACAGCAGTTTCACAAAACATCTGGCGCAACGTACAACTTGTTGCACGTACACTGTGAGCTCGGACGATTTTAAATATACATTTTTCTTCTGGTTACAATCTCATATTTGAGATGGGTGTCGGCATGTCGCCCAATTTTTTACTATGTTATGTTACACTTAGTTGTAACTGACGGTGGAAATAGTATATAACGTATATTCCTTATTCAGACATATTAAAATACCATGTTCGTTCACTGCAAAACTAAAATATAATTTTTAGACAGATGAAGAGTATAATTCAGTCATTTGAATAATCTGTTTTATAATACAATAACTTCTGGTATACCACATTGTGACGTTCAAAAACACAAAGTCGATGTTTAAATCAAAACTGAAATGATATAAGTTTCATGAGATCGGTCGTATCTTCAGCTTATTTAGAAAGCTCATCCCAAATCCAGATAAATTTTAAATTAAGCGCTTTAATAAATGAAGCATATATCGTAAGATTTATACAAAAAAATCTGATGTGGCCAGCATATTATCTTCCGTCAGTTGTATGTATTTTACACAAATTCCTTACAGAAAATTTCTAGCAAATGATCCTATATTTTCAGTAAAATTATATCTCCGAGTCACGTACAGTAGACGAGTTTATTTCTACGTTTTCATCAACTCTCATTCCAACAAGTGAACTAAAATTTTACCATTTAGATGGTGTTTACCAAACTTTGGGTGCGCTAAAAGAAATTAGTTAATTATTTCCGGTTGAAAAATACAGAAACGGGCAGAGTTAGGGGGGTATTTTTGAAGCCTGAAGGAGGCGTCAGGAAAAAAGTCTGGGAAACACTGTTTTAGGAAAAATTAATTCTGATAATGCTAAGCCCAGGCCCATGAAATGTAATCATGAGAAGCCGGTCGGATGGTTTACACCTTCTGAAAAATAAATTATTAAATAGCAAATGATAAAACTCCTATAGAGAGGGCCCACTTTACTGCGTTAGGTAGTGAACTTTCCAAACGGATAAACAATGGTAAAAATAATCTGACTATAAAATATGTTAATGATATTCCCCGGATTGTCGCATAAAACTGAATCACAATAGTCCATCTCGAAATCTATCATTGTACTTTCAAAATGTTCGTGGGCTTAATTCTAAATTATCTGAACTGTATTTAAACATATTGACTGTGGTCTATGATATTATTTTTCTCACCGAAACATGGTTAACTCAAAACATTGCAAACAACGAGCTAATGGATTCGCACTACAGCGTTTACCGATGTGGCCGTGATCTTGACACCACCGGTAAGAAAACTGGAGGAGGAGGACTGATAGCTGTCAGAGACATTAGACATTGGTGATCTAAATTTAACAAACTTGAATATATTTTATACAACCAATATTTCAGATAACTATGTTAATAACTCAATACAATAAAATATGTAATGTGAACAAAAATATTCTTGATGCCACTATATCTCTACTCAGTACTGTTGATATGAAGTATTTTTAGTATCCTGCTTGAGGATAAACATCATCCCCCACTCTTTACTGAATGTAAGGTTTTTGATGTACCGTACTCAAAACTGAAAACATAATAAAACGTTATATATAATTTTAAAAATGATGATTATAATTTGTTATCAATTATTTAACTATATTGACTGACACATACTAGATTCCTTTACGGATGTAAACTCTGCAGTTAAGGAATTTTATAATGTTTTGTATGCTATATTAAATAGATGCATTCCAAAAGTTGAAATTCGTAACTTAAATTATTTTAGCTGGTATACACATCAACAATTAAACAGGAACTTAAACTTAATGATCACTACAGAAAGCTGTTTCGTAATCTTAAATCTACTTATTATTTGCATTTATATAAAACATCTAGGTCAACGGTAAAAATACTAACTAAAAAAGCTCATTCAAATTATTTAAAATCTGTTCAAAATAGTATTGCCAATGATCCAAAGAATTTTTGGATTTTGGGACATAAATAAGAAAAAAGATTTAACAAAAATACCTTTTTCAATAAAAGATAATAATTTGTTTTTTACTGGTCCAGATATCGCTAATGCTTTTGCCAATTTTGTTCAATGTGTTTACACTACAGATGATAATTGATTTCAATACTTTTAATATTGATGAATCAATATGTGACCTGCTTTATATTCGTTACATTTCTTTTAAAGATATTTCTGCTGCTATTAAAGCACCAAAAATATTCGATCTGTGGGTTTGGATAATATACCTATTTTTGTTCTTAATATGATCAATAAAACAAAATACATATACTCAATAAACATAATGTACATAAAATAAAATTACATATATATATATATATATATATATATATATATATATATATATATATATATATATATAATTATTTAATAATTTAGACATCGATCGATTTTTTCCTCTTGTGCTCAGCTTTTACATTTATTATTTTAACACGAATAACGTGTTGCACATATTGTTTAGGTTAAAACCGATACACATAATCTAATTGAGAAATGTGTACAAAAGCCGCTGTGTACCACTAGTGGTACACATAAAAAATAATAATTTACTCACCAATTAAATTGAAAATTCTCAAAATAATTTTCTTTAGAAATACTTTTTCTACTTCTATTGCTAAAACAGTTCATTCATTAAGAAAAAAATGATTGTTTTGATGTCCTTAATAACTATAATAAATTATTTGTAATTTTCGGTGTTATACATACGCAACTCATATATCATTGACAAATGTAAAATAAAGATATTTCAAGTAATAATCGAATTGGACTCCATTTTTAAAACCATACGTTATTATTTAATAATTAAAAATATCACCAAATTCAGATTTTCGTTAGTGTCTTGTTGTCTTATGAGATTTTTTTTAGAAAAACAAAAAAAGATGACGTCTTAAAGGCGCACAAAAAATGTCCCGCTTAAACATATTAAAATCTTTAAACATTTTTCTTTAGGAAGTTGTTTCTCTTCCTCTATTTTTAAAATAGCTCATTAGTGGACATGGGTTTATTTAGAAAGTGGTAGTTTTGATATCCTCTGCAACTCATGGTAGTATTTTGGTATGTTTGTGAAATATCCTGTATACGTATTTGATATACCGTGTGGCGCTGGCAATTCGTTACATAGGCATTTAACATGGCAAAACAGTTTTCCCTTGCGTGTTGCCCCCTTCCCCCAATTATTTTAGAAAAATTTTCTTCAAATAAAAATTGTAGAGCATATAATTCATTTCGTATGTTCAGTAACCTAGAAATGAAATATGAAAATTTTAGTTTAATAGCGCTAGCCGTGGAATTAAAACAAAAAGACAAACAAACTTTTTCAGACAAATAAAAAATCTTGCAATATTAGGCATTTTGTTTTAATTCCGTGGTGATCATTAGTCAGACGTGATTTAAGACATTTTCATAAAAAATTTGCCATTACAAAGCATGCAAAATTAATTTTGTTTATTGATTCAAAAATACAGAATTTCAAGATCTTCAACTTTTATTTGATGTATTTTTACCTTCCGTCACCTTTAGGTAAGGAAGGTATTGTCTTTGGTCAAAAAATTCGGTGGTGAGTTTTTGATGAATAAGCACGTTTTAGGGTCCCTAGAATACGATTTTACTATTTTTACGATGATGTCTGTATGTGTGTGTGTGTGTATGTATGTATGTGTGTCCGTGTGTGTGTGTGTGTGTGTGTGTGTAACAAAATTTTCGTCTACGATAATTTCCATACTACAATTCTAAAAATTATAATTCTTTCGTATTTCTCTTCGTTACATCCATGCGAAGAACTGATTAGATTTTGGTTAGAATTGGACAACCGGAATTACCCTCATTTGAAGATTTTAACAGTTTTTCTTGAAAAAACTATGTTAAATATCATTTTTTCACATTTAATGTTATTATAAATATTAAAGAATATTTTATTTTCTATACGATTTGACTGCATTTTATACCTAATATTAAATGGATATAGAGTTAAAAAATTATAAAGAAATTAAATTTCATAAAGTAGCCATAGCTGTGGAAACAGCTACTATATTAAGAAAATTTTGATTGAAAGATGTCAGTGTCAAGTGAAATTGACATAGTGTGTTTGTCTTATAATTTTATTGGAAATAGGTATAGGATCTTTTGCTTTCTGTATGGAATTTGTATAAAATACATACAACTGCTTTAAGGTAATGTACAAGAAATAATAATAATATTAAATCTTTTATTTCTGCAGATACATTACACTGTGTATAGAAAACGTCACAAAATAATAATTTTCTGTATGAAATTTGCATAAAATACATGCAACTGCCGGAAGGTATTGTACAAGAAATAGAATATTTAATTTAGCAAGGAACTTTCCGTATGAAATTTGTACAAAATACATAGAACTGACGGAAGGTAATGTGCTGGCCACATCAGATTTTTTTCTAAAATAATTTGGGAAACAACGCGCAAGGAAACTGTTTTACCATGTTCAATACTTATGTAACGAATTGCCAGCGCCACACGGTATATCAAGTACTGTTTTCCCTTCTTAAATGCCTATGTAACGGATTTCGATTGCCACCCGGCATGTACATATTATGATATTGGTTATATTATACTTAATTTATGCAGGTATCATACACAAAGCGTATTAACATGATATAATTTGTGATGATGGTTATTATTTCTTAAATTAAAATATAATTGCTATAATCTCCTGGCCGCGTGCATGAGTGTCTGGTTGCGAATCAGGGGAATCGGGTTCGATCGCGACTGACGCTAAATATTTCGAATTTTAAATAACCCAAAATCGACCCCTGTGGTGCACTCTTCACACCAACATGAGTGCCCGTGAGGTGGGTAATCGCTCGCACGGTACAAATATGTCATCATCATTAGCGAAATCTGTGTACGAAGCAGATTGGCACACGCAGCAATGATGCTGATAACCGATGTGGAGTTAGCGACGAATTTTCAGCGACAAAAATAATCTCCGTTCACGTTGCAAGAAGGCGGAACATGTGGTACATATAGAGGGAAGGCCAGCGACGGATTCATATTATATGTAAGACACGTTTACATGTAAGGAGTAAAAAGGTTTGTGACAGAACGAAAGTCACCAGATATTAAACTAGATAACAACCTGATTTATAATAAATAGGAAATTTTCCTTTTATCAGGGGTGTAATGGGTAAAAAGGTTTATGACAGAATCAAACTTACAGAATTAAATTACATATCATACTGATTTATATCTAATAAATAAGGTATGTTCCTTGTATCAGGGGTGTAATGGGTAAAAAGGTTTGTGACAGAACCAAACTCATAGGAATTAAACTACATAACATACTGGTTTATAATAAATAGGAAATTTACTTTTTATCAGGGGTGTAATTGGTAAAAAGTTTTGTGACAGAACCAAATTCACAGGAATTAATCTACATACCATATAGATTTATAATAAATAGGAAATTTTCCTTTTATCAGGAGTGTAATGGGTAAAAAGTTTTGTGACACAACCAAACTCACAAGAATTAAACTACATAACATAGTGATTTATAGTAAATATGAAATTTACTTTTTATCAGGGGTGTAATGGGTAAAAAGTTTTTTGAGGGAATTAAATTCACAGGAATTAAACCATACTGTATTTCATATAAGAATAGACTTAGGAGTAAGATAGGGCTTACGATTTCAGCTTTCTGATTGGTCTAAACTCAAACCGAATTTACAATAACAATATATAATGCAGGTATGTTACTTATTCAATATTGACTTTATAATCTATTTAACAACTTTAAGTAACTGTTTATTTACTAAATAATTTAAAAAGCAGCTCAAATTCAAGTAAAACAAGAGTTACTGGACGTGGTTGTGGTTAACAGAGGCCACATACTCGCAAACAGAAGCAAGGGTAGTTTCCAGTACCAGAATTCAAGAGGCGGAAGGCCAAGGGTCGAACAGTAGCCAGTAGAAGTGCCAAAAGGTGCAGCGGCAGTCCCTAGAGTCCAGTGTCAGCAATGTGGTCGTGAGCACAGTTACCGAAATTGTCCTACCAGAAAACGTGTAAGAAGTGCAGAATGAGAGGACATTTTGAAATTATGTGTGGTAAACAGATAAAAAAATAGGAAGGTTCATACTACAGATGCAGATACTACTCTAGAGTTAGAGTCAGAAGTGAACGCTGGCATAGATAATATGATAATAGATTCTGTAGAAATAAATATGTGCAAACTTGATAATAGTAATGTAAATCAGTGGATAGAGAATTTGATAATTTGTAACGAAAATGTACCTTTTAAAATAGATACTGGCGCGCAGTGTAATATTCTGACATGAAATCAGTTTAATAAATTGAGGTTAAATTCTAGAATTCCCATGAAAACTAAAACAGTCATTAAATCTTTCTCTAATAATACAATACCAGTAGTAAAATCTTGTATTTTACAGTGTAAATTCAGAGATCGTGAATATAAGTTATTATTTTTGGTAGTTAATAACGGAGATATAAATTTAATCGGTTTAAACAATTCAGTTTGTTAACACAAATTGACGTAGTGGATAAAGGCCTTAATGATGAATACAAATATCAATTTGATGGACAGATATGTAAACTACCTAGCGTAGTAGATATCGATGTAGATAAAAGTGTGAAACCAGTAGTATCTCCAGCTAGAAAAATCCTGTTTTCAATGTACAATCAGGTAAAGGAGAAATTAGAAAATATGACAAAGCTAGGCATAGTTGGACCCACTACTGATGCTACAGACTGGGTAAGTCAGATGTTAGTAGTTCGTAAAAAATCGGAACAAATTAGAATTGTATTAGATCCTAGACCTCTTAATCGCACAATTAAAAGAAATCATTATCAGTTTATAACATTTGACGAAATAGCGGCTAGGATGCAAATTGTGAACATTTCAAACTCCTTTTGGTAGATTAAAATTTAAATGTTTACCATTTGGCTTGTCGTGTATTATTTTTTATAGAATAATGTCACAATGTGTTTGACAGTATTGCTGGTACAGGTACTTTTCAACATGATATTATAATTTGGGGTTCATCTTTAGAGGAACTTAGAGTTAGGGTACATGGGGTAATAAAAAGAGGTAAAGAAGTAGGAATTAAATTTAATCCGTTGAAATGTAAATTTAATGTTGAAAAGATAACCTTTTTTGGTCATAAGTTTACAAAAAATGGTTTACAAATAGATGAAGATAAATTAAAAGCGGTTAGAGAGTTATTAGTACCTAAAGACAAAAAGGCGTTGCAGAGAGTTTTGGGTATGCTTAATTATTTATCCAGATATATTCCAAATTATTCAGAATTATCATATCCTCTTAGACAGATCTTAAAAAAGGAAAAAAAATAAAATGGACTAAAGAATTAGATCGTAGTTTTAAAATACTAAAACAAAAATTAATTTCAGCCCCAGTTTTGGCATATTATAATCAAAATGAACCGTTCGTGCTATAGGTAGATGCTAGTTATGCGTTAGGGGTTGTCTTAATGCAGAATGGTCAATCGTTAGGTTATGTGTCAAAAGCGCTGACAGAAGTTCAATTTCGGTATGCACAGTTTGAAAAAGAATTAGCAGCGGTCGTATTTGGTATAGAAAAGCTTAAACAATTTATTTTTGGTAATGAAGTGACAGTGGAAACTGATCAAAAACCTTTGTAGCCAATTTTTCAAAAGCCTTTGTCTAAAATTTCTATACGATTGCAGCGTATGATGTTAAAATTACGGCCGTACAGTATTAAATTGATGTATAAACCAGGTAAATTTCTTTATATAGCTAAGACTTTATCAAGAAACTATAGTGAAGCAGTGTAATAATTTTGATGAAGATGTAGAAATGCAAACATATTTAATTTTAGATCATCTTCCTATTACAATAACAAATTTAGACAAAATTAGAGAATCGTTAGGGGAAGACAAAGTGTTGAGGGGAGTAAAGGATTATATTGAAAAGAGTTGGCCTAAATATAAAGAATTAGTACCCAAAGAAATAAAACCATATTATTATTTTCAAGGAGAACTAAATATAATTGACGGTATTTTATTTAAAAATAATTCGGTGGTAGTTCCTAATAAATTACTTCCATGTTTTATTACAAAAATTCATGTAAGACATCCTGGAATGTGTTGGTTTAAATCTAGAGCACGTTCTTGTGTATTTTCGATGGAAATGAATAAAGATCTAGAACTATTTAGCTGAAATTGTAGTACATGTCAAAAATTTTAAAGAAAGGAAACTAGAAATCCTTTGATTATTAGAGAAATTCCAAAATTACCTGGGTTTGAGGTAGGATGCGATGTATTTGATTAAATAATAAATACTATTTAACAGTAGTTGATTATTTATCAAACTTTATAGAAGTAGCACAGCTGAAAGGTCTTACTACTGAAACAATTGTCATGAAACTTTAATCCATATTTAGTATTCATGGAATTCCATATAAATTATATACTGGCGGTGCAACATATTACACTTCAAGCGCATTTAAAGAATTTTATGAAAAATGGGAATTTGAACATATCGTTTATAGTCCCCATTTCCCATCATCTAATGATCAAGCTTAGGCAGCTGTTACGATTATAAAGAAATTAATGAAAAAGTGTTTAGAATCTGGAGACAATCCGTATTTAGCATTGTTACATTTGAAAAATATTAATCGTGAAAATGTACCTTCTCTATCTGAAATATTAATGTCTAGACAATTAAGAACAAATGTTCCAACGACTGTCAGTTCCCTTCAACCTAAACCTTCTAATTTATCTAAAGTTAGATCACAGTTATTAGATATAAAGCATAAAAGTAAATTGTATCATGATGTACATACTAAATCTGTTTGCATTTTTTATCCTGGGCAATCTATCATATTTCAAAAAAGTCGTAATTCATATTGAACTCCAGGAAAAGTTATTAGTAAATCTAAAGAACCTAGATCTTTTCTAATGGAGGATGAAAAAGGAAGTGTATATAGGAGAAATACTATTCATATTTCACCTAAGTCCAATGATACAGTTGAAAATGAAGGGTTGAACGAAACTGCTGATGTCACTGAAAATGTTACAGACACTAGTTGTAAATATAGTCCTAATAAACAATGGACAGAATCCACGTTCTTAAAGGATATGGATTGATATATAACTAAAAGTCGCCGAATTGTTAAAGTCACAATGTAAGGTGAACCTAGATCTTTTTTAGTGGAGGATGAAAAAGGAAGTGTATATAGGAGAAATACTATTCATATTTCACCTAAGTCCAATGATACAGTTGAAAATGAAGGGTTGAACGAAACTGCTGGTGTCACTGAAAATGTTACGGATACTAGTTGTAAATATAGTCCTAATAAACAATGGACATAATCCACGTTCTTAAAGGATATGGATTGATTTATAACTAAAAGTCGCCGAATTGTTAAAGTCACAAAGTAAGGTGAATTCTGTTTATTACATTTTAATGCTAATTTTGTTTGTTACTTATTCAATATTATTTACTAAGTTTAAGATTAAATTATATTTAAATATTGTTCTCTTAAAAAAGGGGAGGTGTTATATGTATATGTATTTAAATTTACCGCCAGTATGTGTCATCTGAAGTAAGATGTTAGTTATTTTTGTTATTCAGTTATCTGACGAGTTGACATTTCCGGTTAAACCGTAAGCATAAACTCATGTCGTATAAAACATATAAAACCATTCTTCACAATATAAACTGGGTGCAAGTTATTATTGTAATTTATTTATATATCAAACTATAACAAATATGTTATGTAGTTTAATTCCTGTGAGTTTAATTCCGTTACAAACTTTTTTACTCATTACACCCCTGACAAAAGAAAAATTTCCTATTTATTATAAATTAGTATGTTATGTAGATTAATTCCGGTGAGTTTGGTTGTGTTACAAATCTCTTTACCTACTACATCCCCGATAAAAGAAAAATTTCCTATTTATTATAAATCAGTATATTATGTAAACTATTATTCACAAAAGATGACTATTCAAGGTCATTTGTGAGTCGTCTGATATAATATTACTTGCAGATAACTTCATTGCATTTCTTATGCATAGGCGTGCAACATTAAATATTTATGGTCACATTTTAACTGAAAAAATAAGAGTTATTCATTTGAAAATTATGTTTCTTTTTTAATTATGCCTTTCTGAAAGATTTATGTTATTCACTTAAGTTTTGCAAAATACAAAAACATAGACTTAACTTATAAATCAAGTAATAATAATTTGATTTAAACGTCAACGCCACTGGATAAATATTAGCACAGAGGGCAGTGTAGTAAATTAGATAATTAGGTATCTGTAATTCTACGACGTATGCCATTATTATTTATAGCGTGTTAGAAAGTAATGCCACTATTTACGTATATCTGTCACACCACATAAATTAAATAGACAAAGGTCAAATAATCATTCTCTTTCGATTACAAAATGTTGCTAAGCTACTCTACTGCTGTAGAATGCTGTGTATTCTTTCTTCGAACAAATGACCTTGAATAGTCATCTTTCGTGAATAATAGTATAGTTTAATTCCTGTGAGTTTGGTTTTGTCATAAACCTTTTTACCTATTACACCCCTGATAAAAGGAAAATTTTCTCTTTATTATAAATTTGTATGTTGTGTAGTTTAATTCCTGTGAGTTTGGTTTTGTCGCAAAACTGTTTACCCATTATACCCCTGATAAAAAGGAAATTTCCTATTTGTCATAAATCAGTATGTTATGTAGTTTTTTTCCTGTGAGTTTGGTTCTGTCACAAACCTTTTTACCCATTACACCCCTGATGCAAGGAAAATATCCTATTTATTATAAATTTGTATGTTATGTAGTTCAATTCCTGTGACTTTGATTCTGTCACAAACCTTTTTACTTCTTACACGTAAACGTGTCTTACATATAATATAAATCTGTCGGTGGCCCTTCGTCTATATGTACCAAATGTTCCGCCTCCTAGCAACGTAAACGGAGATTATTTTCGTCGCTGAAAATACGTCGTTAACTTCACACAAGTGTGACGATATATTTATTTATTCTATTTTATTGCTATAATATGATTTTTCTAGCTCTATTTCATATAATAAACATATATATATATATATATATATATATATATATATATATATATATATATATATATATATATATATATATATATATATATATATATATATATTATCTTTCATCTATAATAATATTACTTAAAAACAGTTACATGTGATTTTAGAACAATGTAGTGTTAAAGATAAACGGTACAATAATATAAAAATCATTGGAAGAAATAATAGAAGTTGAAAATAAAACTAATATTTAATCTGTTGGGCAATCAGTGTTTATTTTACAAATAATGACCAAAAATGTATTCTCTTTCAAATTGAAATGTTTTAATAATATCAAATTATGGTTATTTCCTCAACATTACAGGCAGGCACAAAAGTTATCGTTTCAATTAATTTAAAGTATAAAATAATGAAGCAATTTTTAATATTTTGCAAAATAAGTATGATGAAATTAGAATTTAATAAACGAAAAAAATATTATTTTCATTTAGCCGAACTAGATATAATCAATATTTATAAAATAAACTACCTATAAAATGAGAACTCTATGACAAAACAAACAAAATATAATAAAGTAAACTTACTTGATATGTGTCTTGGTCTCTTAAATAGCTTGGTTTATTTGTTCCAGATTTTCCTTGCTTATCTGAAAAACAAAAGATTGTGATAAATGAGCACCATAAACATTAAGAATTTATTATTTCTATTATTGTAACGTTTTTATTTTATTTATCTATTTGGGTGAAGTGTAAATATTAGATAATTATTATTAATTAAAAAAGTGTTTATTAAACTATAATGGAAATTTGTATTACTAATATTAAACAATTATTAGAAAAACTAGTTACCACTAACACTAGTTATTTATTTAACCAATTAACTTTAATATTTATTTTACTGCACTCTCGTACTTTTTTTATTTAACTAACTGTTCATTTATTTTACTACGCGTTTCAATCTTA